>LPNX010688332.1:194693-228030 GCA_001517045.1 Pseudotsuga menziesii
CATGCAACACGTTCAATTGGGGGGAATGTTTGGTCTCCCAAATGACACATTTTCATCATATATTTTCTTCATTATTCCTCACATTAAACCCTATTACTCACTCCATTAACCATCCTTTATACCATTTTCATGAATAAATATGGGTTACCTTGTTATTTTCCAAATAATTTATTTTTGAGTATTTTGAGTGAATTTGTGGTTAAATATTAAGAAAATTAATATATTTTCATTATACCTTAAAGTTGGATGAGTTTGGTGATGATTACAGGTATATTTGAAGACTTTAACAAGCTCAAAAGTCACCACGTAGCCTCAAATTCGAATTTCATCTTCAAGATGTGGGATAGTTTCAAGGAGAAGATCATGAAGATCATGGAGGATTTGAAGAGATGAGTTGAGAGAAAAGTGGATCTATTGAGGATTTGAAGAGATAAGTTGAGAGAAAAGTGGGTATGTTGGATAATTTTGAGGGATAAGTTGAGAAGAAAGTGGATTGTAATTATGATTAGTTATCTTGAATTCATGTATAAATAGGAGGGCTCTCTCCTCATTTTGTTAGAGGCCTTTCTAGTGGTGTGGAAGTAGAGAATAGTTTATGTCTTTTGAGAGTTAGTCATAGAGTGGATTTTGATTGTTATGTAATGGAGATTATGCTTTAATGAAGATCATTTTATTCTCTCATGTTAATTTGAGCTTCTTTCTTATGAATTGTTAGTATAAAATTTCAGTGATTTCTTTCGTATGAATTGTTAGTATATAATTTCAATGATTTATTTCTCATGAATTGATAGTATATATTTGTCGTGAGCTCACATCTATAATTTCAATCTTTCTTTACCAAATTTAATTTATGCAATTTCATGTTTTCTGCAATTAGATTTATTTTCATAATAATTTCCTGTTTTCGTAAATTAGATTCAATTTCAGTTGTAGAATAAGTTAATATCACTTTGATCCTGCATATATGTTGCTTGCGCTTCTAATTTTACGATCTCTTTGGGTTGAAAATTAAATCGTTGGATATGTTATAATTTGTTTAATATTTTTCCCCAAATAGTAGTCTTATGTTGTCCATGTCCTTTCTTATTTGGAGATCTACAGTCTTTGTTTTCATAGAAAAAATATTTCTTACATATTTTAGTATCCACTATCCTCCGTTATTTAAATTTATCTGTACCCTACCCATTCCAACAATTTTACATTCTTCATCATCACCCAATAAAACATGTCCAAAACCACCTTGAACATAATCATGAAAATATTGTGTATGGGGTGTAGCATGACATAAATCACCTGAATCTACTACCCAGTAATCAATAGTACTATCTAATGCAATAATCAAAGAATCGTGTAACACATCACCTGATGCATTCACTTCATGAGTAGCCTCATGTTGTCCATGTCCTTTCTTCTTTGGGGATCTGCAGCCTTTATTCAGATCTCATTTCTTTCCATAATTCCAACACTCTATCTTTCTAGTATAGACTTGGATCTTCCATTCCTATAATTCCCACAATTACCTGGACTCTTTCCTCTCTCCTTTTTTCTTCCCCTTGTTTCCATGGTCAGTGCATTACCTAATGTCTCACCTACGCTTTTCCTTTGTATTTCCTCGCTAAGAATAACACCAACAACATCATCAAATTTTAATTTGTTTGAACCAGAGACAGAGTTACTTATTTCCATGGCAAAGCCATTCCATATTTCTGGTACTGAGGATAATATTATAAGATCCCTAACCTCATCTTAAATGTTCATTTTTATAGAACTTAGATGATTAGTAATTGTATTAAATTCATTTAAATGATTAGCAACAGACCCACCTTCCAAAATATTCATATTAAATAAATGCTTCATTAGAAATACTATGTTGGAGGCTGAGGGTTTTTCCTATAGTTTATCCAATGCACTCATCAGACCCTTCATTGTATTTTCGTTCAAAATATTGAAATCCATCGAGAAATCCAGGAACAACCATATTGTTCCCTGTGTATTTCTATCAAGAACCTTCCATTCTTCATCCTTAATAGCCATCAGTTGTCTTTCTTGTTTGCTCAATGGTACAAATAGGTCCTTCTAATATAGATAGTTCTCCATTTTCATCTTCCATAACTGATCATTTTGGCAAAAAAAAAATTGACCCTAAATTTTCCTTCTTCTGCCATTTCTCCCACTCAAACTAGGAACCCTTCTTTCCTACAAGTTTATGCACCAAATAGGCATTTGGATCTGATACCAATTGTTAGAAAACAAAATTGCAAAACAATAACATAAAACAAGATGCAGAAATAAAACACAAAAGTAATAGAAGAGAGACACCAATATAACATGGTTCACACAATATGGGATACATCCACAGGGAAATTCCTAGTACTTTCTTTTAAATCCTGCAACCCATCCAATACTTAAAATGGTTCTGCGGACTGCAGTCTAAGGAGGAAGAGTAGGTTGGAGCCCGTGGGGGCTCCACTGAGGACAGGGAGGACAAAAGAGAGGGCAGCATCGAAGAACAAAGGGCGAAGGAGGTTTTTTATTTTTTACCTAGCAGTGAAGCTATCTTGGAAAGCATGGATTTTGGCGAGGGTTTACCTGCAGAAGATTAGATGGTGGATTACACTGAGGACCCAAGGTAAGGGATAACAGTCTTCTTGACTCCAGGAATCACTGGAATCCTGTCTCTGGAATCGGTACAGGACAGGATAGAGAGACTGCCAGCTGGGAGTGAAACTAGGGTTCCGGTTACACCGCCATTTGCTGAGGAGAGGGAGCTCGGGCACTTCGCAGCACGGCCATTAAGCCCTTGATTAGTAGGAGCACCGTATACTCTTTTTCCCTCCAGTATAGCTCCACACACCTTTGATGCAGTAATCACCCACAACGAAATATTCCAACCAACTCCACATCTATGTCCAACGCAGCAGGACAGTGAGATTCACAGGGAGATAAATTCATTTTTTGAACAACCCTCCCTCACAGTTGAACCTGAAGCACATAACCTATGGCTGCAGAACGGGTTTCTGAACAAGTCATCGCCAGAACCTAGAAAGGAAGGGGAAGGCACAAAATCAGTCTCAACAGACAAAAGCTCGGAAGGTGCAATACCAGGTACCAAAAAACGAAAAAATCGTTTCCTAAATCCCTCCGGCGGAACCGTGAACCTGGTCTGTGGAGTCAATATATCCATGGCAGAAGCCCAAGAAATGGAAGGGGTGGCCCTGGTTGGGAAAATAAGAGGTTCAAACCATTCTCAAGGTAAAATGGAAGAATGGGTCCAGAATAATTGGGCAGGCTTCCAAGGTAAGGACCCCGAAATCACTCCACTAGAAAAGGGCTGGTTCGAATTCCATTTCGGATGCAAAGAGGATGCGGATTCTATCCTTGAGAAAATATGGAATTATGGAACAACCCCCTTCCAGCTAAAAAGATGGACACCACTATTTGACACAGACACAAAAAGTCTTGACATGATTCCAGTTTGGGTTTGGCTTCCGGGATTACCTTGGGGATTTTGGAACCCAACCTCACTCGACGACATCAGACGGGCGCTAGGAAATTTCATTGAGGTGGACCTATCCTACCAGCAAACAAGACTAAGGAAGGTAGCAAGAATATTGGTCTCCTTGAACATTAGGACCAGTCTCCAGGATAACATAAATTTAATTTGGGAAACCAAAACAAGGAAGAAGTTGTTAGATTATGAAGGGCTTCCCTTCAGATGTCACAAATGTCATGAAACACGACGCCTGGCTAAAAATTTCCCTAACTACATGCCCTCAACAATGGGTAAGAAGATATGGTCCAGATGGGGAGCAAAGGATCCAAGACCAAAAAACACAGTAATAGATCAAGGCCTAGTGGAGGAACAACATGCCTTAGAAGTACTAGTACAATCGTTGGATTAGGATGAGAGCTTAGCAGCTAAAGACTTTGTGGGATCTCAATTAGCATGTCAGTTGGAGCAACACACTAATCCACTGACCTCATCGGGTATGAATCCTTCTTCGTTAAGTAAACATTTACATGTTTTATCTCTAAATGAGGACACAAAATTGATCTCTCCCTCACCAACCAGAACCTCTCTTGCCCCAACCCGCTCCCCCTCTCCTTCCCAATCAATAACCTTGGCCCCTTCCTCAACAGCCCCTCCTCCACTCACAAAACCCAACCCTTTTAGCTCCTCCACCTCCATTCATTTCCATCTCAGGTCAAGGGATGTCCTAGCTTCGATGAAACAAAAAATCCCCCCAAAGGTCTTGGAGAAAATCCCATCATCCCCTTTAAAGGAAGAGGAAGAGGAAGACCTTCTAATTGTTACCACCTAAGTTGTACTTAGTGGTTTTTATCAAGTGAGCCTGGTGAACCGGACAAGGATAACTTGTTCGGACTTCAGAAGACCTTTGGAAGTACTTCTGGGAAGTGCTTGTTGTACTATATCACATGTTCATACCCCATGGGGGAATTGTAATAAATGTTCTAGCATGATAGTGTCTATAAAAGACTTGGTCTCTTAGACTTTATTTATCAATCTGATCAGCCAAGGGTGTTTTTTCCCTTGGTTATTATTGGTTGTTGAATAAACAACTGATAATTTCTGAGTTTTTCACTCCATACCTCCAAAGTTGGGGTGGTCGGCTTGGCATTTAGGCCTATTGAGGTTATTAGAGTCTATGCGTCAATGTATAAACATGCTAGACATCACGGTCGAGTCATATGAACATGTTTAAGTCCCTCTATGTTTTTTTCAATTTTTTAGTTTTTTCAATGTTTTTTATTAAAATTTAATTTTTTCCAAAACTTAGGATATTTTTTAATAATTTAATTGGAAAATTTGATTTTGTAATAAAAGTGGGCCAAATAATCAGTTTCAGTCATGTAGGTGCTCATTTTCAAGCTAAGAGCACCATGTAAACCCATGGACCCACTATTTCCTAGTTTTGAGTGATTTTCCATCACTTAGGTCAGAAAGCCCCCAAAAATCATTTATTGATTATTTTAATTAATAAATTGATGAATAATGGAGCAAATCCAAAATCATAGATCAGTGGATTCTCAGCTGATTTGATTGAAATCAGTCAGATCTGAACCAGATTGATTGGATCTGACAAATCCTTGACTGAAGGAGGTGATCAAATCAGATCCAGAGTTGATCTTCAATAGTCTTTATGGGGAATTGCACCCTCTGTCTCTCCTCCACACGTGTGGACTCTCCTAAATGCTCTGTGGACTGATGTGTCGGCTTATGGGTTGATGTGTCAGCTCAATCAAGCCCCTGGTTGAAAAGTAGGCTCAGTTCAACTTCAGATTTGCATTGATTGACTCTCCATTAGCTGATTTGATCTGTCTCCTTGGGATTTGCGCCCCCCTGGGCTAGATCTCCTGGTTTTTTGTATAAATCAAGCACAAGCAGCCTCTTCCAAGCTAGTTAGAACTGGGATTGAGGTGCTACTGCTATTGTATTGTTGTTATTGTTCATTTGAAATAAAGAGAAGCTTTGGAGGCAAGATAGTGTTGTGCCATTGTATGTGTGGATGATTATTGCCATTTTTTACTGAGGTAACCTGTATCTGTGTTCACAATTTGTTGATTGCTTGTGGATTCATTGCTAAGATTGATAATAAGCTTATTATAATCTTGATAGGAAAGGTGCTTTTCAATAAGTTTATTGGCCACCTCTTTCCTTTGATGCATGTTTAGAGATGTAGATTCAGCATGTTCTATAAGCTTATATGCATGTTATTATGAATCTCTATGTACGTACTAATCAGATCTCACAAGTATTTCAACAAGTTTTTTTATTTCAGCTGAGTTGCAGGTTCCTATATTGGAGAGGATGCTGATCTAGTTTGCGTCTTCACTCTCTCCAAAACCTTCCAAAGGCATAGTCCCTTGGCATTCCACCTGAAAGCTCCACAGTGGATCTTCAAGGCTACCAGCATTTCTCTCCTCCTCTTCCTCCTTCAAAATCAATTCTTTACCTGGTTACTTTGTTCATAGCTTTGATATTGTTTAGATATATTATCTTAAAGTAAATTTAACATAGATCTATCTTCTCAAAGCTCGTAATCTAGATCTTGTTCTTAAAAGGTTTCATAAGCATTCTAGATCTAGCTTTAGGGAAATCGTCCTTTTTGCATGGAATTTTAAAGAGAATTTGTAGCTTGCATGAATTAGATTTTTGTTTGCTGTTACAAAAGATAAACCTAGCAATCAGTGCACATCATATTGGCTTCCTAAAAGGAAATCCAATATCCCAAGGAAAGCTTGCTTTCCTTGGTTCCCTTTTTACCCTTTTTAACTAGTTTTAACTTAGCTTTTTTTGGGTTAAAAGTAGGCTGACCCAAAGGTACTTTCAGAGTGCTTTTGGGCATATTTCAATCTGATAAGCTTGCTGGTTTTTATCAAGTATAACATCAAAGAGGAGGATCTGCTATTCGAAAGTGACTTTCAGGAGCGTTCAAATCCCCCCAGGGGTCTCCCTTTTTGACTGAAATCTTTAATTTTGGCACTTTGTAAGCTCTAGGTTTCATTCTGTATAAGAATCAAAAGGCATCATATCAGTTTGCTGATATTGTAACCGCTAGTAATAAAAATAATTTTGAATAGGCTCTTTCGAGCCCATTCCCCATCCCCCTTGGGGGGATTTGCGTCCGTGTCATTTTTTGTTTTTTGTTCATATTTTTAAATCTAGCGTAGTACTAATCTGTAGGGTAGTATACTTTGATTTAAAATCAATTCCATATTCCATTTCTATTGATTTCAAAGTAACTTTAATACTTACCCCATGAGCCTCCTTTTGAGCCGAAAGGTGAAGAAAGGTTCGTGGTAGTCTAATTAGAAAATTGTGGTTTGCTTATCTTTTTATGTTTCATTTGCTATCCTCATTTGTTTCAGTAACCATAATAAAATCAACCCCTCCTTGATTCCCCGATTGAGGTCCACTTGGACTGAAAGAGGTTCTTAGAGGGTTTTCCTTTTAACAAGAACATCCATATCAAAATTTACTAAAATTGACAAGACTCTGGTGTGTATGCTCTGCACTTGGCTGTAGTTCGTTCAATCAGTCAAGTTGTATCAAAATCATTTGAGTGACTAGTATAATTAGGATTCACTCTCCCAAATTGACAAATTATCAGATGAAAATCCAACACCTAGATCAAACCATTACGGTGGCAAAATACCCAAAGGAAGCGGGAACTTCTGAAAAGTGACCTCGGGGCGTCGATCTTTGTCACACCCTAATGGGTGCGTTATGAACAATAGCCCCAGAGACTCCATTCAGCCCACCTATTCCTTGCAGGTAGCCATGAAGGTTTAGTTTTGGACATACTCCAAGTACTCTCGGGTATATCTGGAGTCCACCCCTTAACCTAATTTTAATCAACTCATATCTCACATTAATTTAAAATGTACCAAGAGGCAATTGCAAAACATTCACTCCAAGCACATGCAAGTACATTGATTTTATTGTGCTTTCGTGCACTCATTTTGTTGCTTGTCATCTATGGTTGTTTATGGTTAATTTTCAAACTCCTAAGTAATTCATTCAGTTTAACATCACCATACTAAGTAATTAGCCTTGGTAACTTAATAGGGTCTACCCGCCTTGGCTTCGTTTGGAGTTGAGCCTAAACGGAGGAGTCAAGAACAAGGTGACAGCCTTGACTCGAGACTTGCC
Source organism: Pseudotsuga menziesii (assembly GCA_001517045.1). Lineage (NCBI taxonomy): Eukaryota > Viridiplantae > Streptophyta > Pinopsida > Pinales > Pinaceae > Pseudotsuga > Pseudotsuga menziesii. The sequence continues at coordinate 202,369 of LPNX010688332.1, forward strand.
CCCAAGGACACACCGAGTGACTTGAATATTTCTACCATGTGACCCAGGTGTGTGTAAGGCAGCAACAGTTTTTTGGCGCCGTTGCCGGGGATAAATATTTTTATTCTCGAGGACGACTTAGCTTAACTTTTTTCTAAACAACTAACACCTAGGGGTCCTCTCTAGGGTTAGGGGCTCATATTTGTTGGGTGGAGACAAACCTAACTCTAACAATCTTAAACATCTATGGGACTTATATCAATAGAACAGATTTCTGGGACTCCTTCAGAAAATCCGGGTTATCAAAAGAAAGGAACTTGATCATTGGAGGGGATCTAAACTTCACCATGGCGACTCGTGAAATCTGGGGGCCAAAGGTGAGAGTAGAGCCCTTAGCCTCCTATTTCAGCTACATCTTTCTGGAATTAAAATTGATAGACCTAGATCCTTAGAATTTAAAACTAACCTGGACAAATAGACGGGTGGGAGAAGAAAGAATTGTTAAGCGGTTGGCCAGATTTCTAATAACAGAGGAGCTACTGGAGGAGGAATTTATGTTCAAACAATGGGTGGATTCTAGAGTAGAATCTGATCACTTACCTATCTTCCTGGAAATCCAAAAGCAACCAAAGAAGCCAGCCAGCCCCTTCAAGCTCTACTCTGCCTGGCTAAAAAATGAAGAGGTAAGTCAAATCATTCAATCAAATTGGTTTCCTTACCAGGCATAAAATGGCACAAGGGTTGTTGTCCACTTTACTCAAAACCTACTTAGAATTAAAAAAACTCCTCAAGGATTGGGCCACAAAAAAGAAAGCTCAGGACGAACAGGCAATCAACCAAATTGAGGAGGATTTGAAAAAGATCCAAAATAAAGATGGAGGGAGTTTTCTCACACAAGAAGACAGGGAGAAACTCTACTCATTAGAGGCCTCCAGAAAGAAAATCCTAAAGGAAAGACATAAAGTTTTGAGGCTAAAAAGCAGAGCAATATGGATGGAATGCGGTGATGATAACACAAAATTATTCTAGGTGTTTACAAAAGGAAGGAGACAACAAAACACCATCTGGGAGCTAAAGAAAGAGAACAATAAGACATCATCAACCTTTGAGGATCTAGCAAAGACAGGGAAGGCTTATTTTGAAAACATCTTCAAAGAAAATCAACAAGCAACTATCACTGAAGTAATATGAATATCACAATTCTTTCCAGAGAGTATCAGTGAGGAACATAATATGGAGTTAATGGAAGAGTTTTTCGAGGAGGAGCTCAAAACAACCTTAAACAGCTTTCAAAAGGACAAAAGCCCAAGACCTGATGGGTGGACAGTGGAATTCTTCCTCAATTGATCGACTTCATAACACACAAAGACATAGAGAGCAAGGAAAAACACATATATGTCATTTTATAATGATATGATATATATCACTTTTAGTTTTGATATAGATTATGCTTAAATTATATTGTATTTTTATGTTATTTTTATATAGCAATACAATCATGACATGCATGAACTATGAACAGTATGAGTTGTATATCAATTTTAAAATCATCTAGATATTTTCTTGTACTTGAAAGGCTTAACCATCATGATGGCTTCTAGCAAATGTATTTTATAAATCAATAGAAACTGTGATGTTTTTTTCCAAAAAGAAATACACCATTAATAAAACTTAGGGGAGCCACCTTGGTTAAGGAAGGCCCCCATTTTGCACCATGGCCCCTTTATCCAATTTAATTAGCAAGCCTATTTGCCATAAAATTATTATACCTTTTCATATGCAAAAGATTTGCTTCTTTTACTTGATTGAGACTCCAATAATCTTCTCAAATTGTTTTGACAAATTGTTTTTACTTAAACAAAAAAATCCTTACTTAATGACGAGATTAAAAAAAAAACTCTTAAAATTGATTTTTTTTTAGATATAAAGACATTAAATTATACTTAATGACCAGATTAAAAAAAAATCTCCTAAAATTGACTTTTTTTTAGATATAAAGACATCAAATTATCTCTAATTCCATCTAAAATGCATATAACTCAACTTTATTATTAATCACCATTCTCATGCTCCATAAGAAAGTCATTGCTATATTTTCATTAAAATCTAAGAAGACTCCCCACACCTACCATCCTAAATGTTAAAATAATTTATAAAGTATTTCATTCAAATTTAAACCATATATAAAGGTGAATGAAGGATTTGTTTTCTATGAATTGTTTCATTCAAGTTTATGTGGTTAAAAAAAACAATAATAACAATAACAATGTGTCAGAGTTTGTTTTCTTTAACACACATTCTTTAGGTGTAGGTTTTGTTTGTTAGTGACAAATGGTTAAAGTTGAAAACCTTGATTGGTGGAAATTCCAAAATGTGTGCATGTTTTAAAGGTTTCAAGTGATAAATAAGTATAGAGATCATTTTAATCCTATATTTTCACAAGTTTATGATTTATTTTTTTTCGTGAAAGGATTTTAAATAAACTTATTGGCCACTCCTTTTTATTTTAAAGATGGTTTTTAAGTTAAATTAAATTTTTAAGATTCAAGATTAATATAACAATTATTTATTAAAAACTTATATATGATTTATACAAATTGATTTTGAATGGAAAATGTTTTGTTTTTTTTTTCAATTATCTAAATTAAACCCAATTCATAAAAAAACATTTATTATTTTATTTAATTTACAATTTTAAAATAAAAATATAATCAATTAATATATCAAGTTTTAACTTCTCTTTCTTATACATAAACATAAATATATTTTTCATCTTATAAAATAAAAATTTAATAATTTTTTTTACTAAAGTCTGTACAATATATGGAAAGAAACGTGTACATGATATTCTCTAACGTCCTAATTGCTTCACTACTTTTCTGTGAGCGGTTTTAGGATAGCTAAATTTAACATGGTTCTAGTTGTTTTCACTATTTTAAGATAGAAGTTAAATCATTACTTTCTATGTAAATAGAATAGTTTTAATATTTGTCTTAACTAATTAGAATTTAATTTGTTGTGAAATTGATAGATAATATTAAATTTATATGATTTTTTGGAAATAATTTTGTTTAAGCTTTATGTCAAGATTTAGAGTAGAAAATCAAATTTATTTTAACTTTGTATTTAAAAACTAAAATGTGATGATCATTTCATCTTCGATCATTTTAAAAATCGTGTGTGTTTTTTTTGTAGTTGTATATGCTATAAGAACAAAAACTATAGCTATATTTATTAAACATATAGTTTAGTCAACAAAAAAACCCTTAGCTCAAGATTGTCCCACGTTGTTAGCTCTAGGTTTTTTAGATTTTTTATTGATTGTGTCGCAAAATATTATAATTTAGATCATTATTATTATGAAATTTATCACCAATTTGTGTTTATGTAAAAATGTTGGGGAATAGTTGATTGGCATTGCTTCAAGTTTTGTCAATGTGTAAGCACGTTTGGAGTGTAAGTTCTCAAGTTGAGGTGGCATTTTCTTCCCTCAATTTGGTATTAACATTATATTTTTAGTATGATCATGCCTTATGGACTATCTTTGGCTTATGATCATTATACCTGTGATTTTACAAGATATTTTACTACAATGATATATCCCTATGTTAAGATTTTGTTCCCCGTTAATACCTCTCTTCTAAATTGCATGAGTGCATGTGTGTGTTAAATCATCATCAAGTGTGTGTGTGCTATCACTAATTCCATGCATATAGCAATTGTGAGATGATGATGGTTTACATGGCATTGCTTGCACCAAGAAGATTTTATAATTCAAAACTTGTCTTTGGATTGTAAGTCCTCAAGTAAATGTGATTGCACCCTCCCTCACCCTAGTATTAACATTGCAATGCTTTATGTGTCATGACTTGCGGTGGTTATCTTTGCGATGTTCTATGATATCTTACTACAATGACAAAATCTATATTAAGATTTTGGCATGGGTCATTTTTAATTTGTTGTTATTATCTATGCGATATTATAGTCTTACTATAGTAACATATCCTTAACTAGAAAAATCTATTCAAAATTAGTACCCTTATTATTTTTCTTCTTCTCTCTTGGACTTAATGTTTTTTTTTTCACGAGGAAAAAAATTATAGTTGGTATTCATTATTGTAACACCCCGGTTTTGACCCCATGGTATTCAATTGCATATGATGTAAATATTTTTATTTGATCATGGTGTGGAGCCCAAGGCAAACGCCCCACCATGGATTTAGTGTTTTATGTTTCAGCAATTAAAATCAATGTCGATGGTTTATGTGCTAGCCAGGCACGATATGTTTGAGACATCATGTAAAATGCAAATTAATAAAAATACCACAACTAGCTATGCGTTGCAATGTTAAAGAGATGGGGACATGATTTCACAAGGAATAGGGAGGGGGAAACATTCAAACCCTTGAGCCAATGGGGAAAAGCCAATGTCTATGAGAGAACCCATCTAGTTATCAACCACTTTCTTGTCCTATTCACCAGCCACTTAATTCTCCAAGGAGTTAGTTGGGGCAGTTATTGCCTTGGGGATTGGGAGGCATGGGCAGCCGTCAAATCTGGCAGGGTCGTTAGCCTTGACCACACGCATGCCTAAGGGGAGAGGATTCACTCACTATCCTCACGTGGAGGGAGGAACCGCATACACTCACGCGGGAAGCCAAAAATTCCTCATGCACTCATGCAGCTGATTTTCCTCACGCATGCGCACACAACTAATTTTCTCCTAAGTCCTCCATCCTCCATCTTCCCCTGCACGTTTTTGCAGTTTGCTTCCATTCTCTCATGGCTGGAGGATCGTTTTGGTAATGCCCAACAGATTGAAGAAGGGACCATGATTTCTAAGCAGTGGCTGAGTTGTTTTTACCCACCTGAAGCAAAGAGTTTTTGGTGAAATCGATTTTGGGTCCTAGGGTTGTGTTTACCCAATTGCCATATCTGAATTTGGCTCCCGTGATGTTTTCTTCCATGCCTACAACTTGCAATTGATGTGTATGTTACTGCTGTTTGGTCTAAACTAGTTTGGGAAGGGGAAATATGGTCTGAATAGCTTGATTAATCTAGTGTGGGAAGGAACCTCATAGACAGATCTAGGGGACTAGTTTTCTTCTTTGCACACCCTGAATAGCACTAGAAGGGAAGACACATCCTACGGGACTGTGTAGCAAAGAAGGGCATGCTTCCTTGTGTTGGGTGTGTAGATGTTCTAGAAGCTAGGCTAGATCTAGTGCAGGTGTCCATAGCTCTGTGGTTGAGCTCACTAGCTTAGCAGTCAACCTTTATAGATCCTTTGTAGCCTGATAAACCCAACTGTGTTGGATTTGGCTAAGTTTTGTTGCATCCTTGTGATGGCTTGGCAAAGTAAGTCGAAGGAACCCATTGGTTAGATGGTTGTTTGTGCTTGATTAGCAGGATGGATTGGTTGGGTAAGTCCAAGGAACCATCCATTAATTGGAGGACTATGTGTTTGATGTATGGTTTGGGCTTGGCTAAGTAAGTCCAAGGACCCCTCCATGTTATTGGCTTGTTTCCTTACAGTCTGTGAAACCCAACGGTGTGTTGGCTTGACTATGAACGTATGGTTTCAGCTATGTGTGAGCCTGTTTTTACCTAGTGCCTTGTGGAATCATGCCTAGCTCAGGGGTGGCGGTGATGCTGAGAGATTGATGAGCACACTGGCCTATGGTTGGGTGGAACGTTGCAGCGATGTAGCTAGTTACGGAACGAGCTTATTTCAAGATAAGTATTCTTGTGTATTTTATCTCTACAACTGTATTTGCTTATGAATTAACATGAACATGTTGAATGCTTGGAATGAATGAATACATTGCTTCTGTTGTGTATTAATGCATATGCATAAATTCTTATGTTCAATACATGGAATGCTTGTATGGATGATTTGCTTCTGTTATATAATTGCAATTGTTATGCATCTAGTATGTTTTTAATCCAATGCATTTTTATGTTTATGTTCATGGGGCTAGATTTCCCATTTGACAGTAGCAGTGTCATAGTCGCGTCCTCTCGGACGAAAGGGGATGTGACAGTGTGGTATCAGAGGCCATGTTGCAGCATTGGGCCTCAACGGGCCATGAAGAATCAGCCTATGTTCAGCAGAAAGAAGAGGCAGACACAAAAATTCTAAATTTTTCTAAGTGTTGGAGAGAATTCTCCCTTGTCGGTTGAGTTGGCTAGAGGGAGCCGACAGGGATTGCAGCCAAAGTGACTATGAAAGTCGATGCGCTGAAGCGGCGATATCTAAATGAAGGGAGAAGCTGAGCTGATACGTCAATTGTGTTTTCTGAAGAGAGTCGACGAAGGAAGAAAGAAAATTCTTCTGAGTGTTTCTTAGTCGGCGGAAAGAAGATGAAGTTTGAGCCGACATGATGGCTACGTTGCCTTCTTTTTGCCAACACAGCGGACAAAGTCACCTAGAATTCACCAACGAGAAAATTAGAAAAGTTCTGTCGGCTCAGTTGGCCAGAGTTGAGCCGCTGCATATCGACAGAAAGAGGAAAAGAAAGTCGATGCGTGTCGGTAAGAAGAGGAAAATGTGAGCCGATGCATGTCGAAAGGGAAATAAGATTGGAGCCGACGCATGTCGGGTAGGAGTTGAATTTTTTGCCGACAAAGAGGAGAAAGGAAAATTTTGAAAATTTTTCTTAAGTGTTGAAAATTTCCAGAATTTGGAGAATTTTGCCGATGCATAGGTGACAATTTTGATCGAAAGATAGTCTAAACGTTTTCCGCAATGGTGGAAGAAAAGTTGGAAAGTTTTTCGATGTAGTGGATGGAAGTCAGAAAGTTTTCCGACGCAGCGGATGGAAGTTGGAAAGTTTTCCAACGCGACAGAAGGATCCGTCGGGAAAAACCTTGGAAGTTTTCCGATGCAGCGCATCGGGTGGAAAGTCATAATTTTTTCGATGCAGCAGAAAGATTGGCAAGTTTTTTATCGGGTGAAAGTTTGGAATTTTTCCAATACGTTGAAAGAAAAGTAAAGCTTTTTTTGAAATGGCGGAAAGGATCCAACGGAGAAAATTCTGGAAGTTTTCTGACGCATCTGAAAGGATCCAGCAGAGAAAACTTGGAAATTTTTCCACAACGGCGGAGGGCTTGGCCAAGAGAAATTCAAAAAGTTTTATGATGCAGTAGATGGTCCAATCAGATGAAACCTTGGAAGTTTTCTGATGCAGTGGATGGTCAGATCGGAAGGAAGTTTGAGATTTTCCTGACGCAGCAGAAGGCTCAATCGGATGAAATTGGGCGAAGGTTTTCGATACATGTCAGAAAAAAATGGAAAATTTTATCAATATGTTGGAAGGAAACCTAATCAGAGGAAAGCCAAAAAATTCGTCGAAATAGAGATTTTAGCAGGTTTTCCTATGGGTCAAAAAGCAGGGATCATTCCTAAAATTTGCGCAGATTGTTCTGTTTTGATTAACCTGCCATATCACCCCTGGACTTGTGAGATGTGCATTTTGAAGAAGTGAAAGCATAAAAGGTCATGGTTAGCCACTGGAACCAGGAGAAGGTCCATAAGGTGGTAAGGAAATTCCCATTGGTCATGGATGGATTAGGCACCCGAGCATATCTGAATGTTCTGCCATTTAGATCCTATGATATACTCATTGGAATGGATTGGTCAGAAGCACATATAGCAAAGCTTGATTGTTACAACAAGACTTTTGAGTGCTTGGATGAAAAAGGCAACCTAAGGGTTGTGAAATGATTTCCAAAAGTAATCCCTAGAAGGAAGTCTTCAGCAATGCAGCTGAAGAAGTTATGTGGGAAAGGTTGCAGAGTGTATGCAACTCATGTTTTGGAGGCAGCAGAGAATGATACTCCTAGGTTGGAGGATTGTCATGTGGTACAGGAATTCATGCATGTTTTTTTTTTCCTAACGAAATTTCAAGGGCTTCCTCCAAAGAGGGACATCGAATTTACAATTGAACTTGTGCCAGGTAAAGCACCAGTTTTCAAGACACCCTACAGGGTGAGTACACAAGACTACTAGAGTTGATGTTGTAGCTGCAAGAGATGTGGGAAAAAAAGTACGTCATGCCGAGTGTGTCCCCATGGGGAGCACCAGTTTGGTTTGAGAAAGAGAAAGATGATACACTATGATTGTGTATTGGTTCAGACACTTGAACAAATATCCTTTTCCTAGGATTGATGACCTCTTTTATCAAGTGCGAGGATCAAAGGTATTTTCCAAAAATGACTTAAGGTCTAGTTACCAATAGGTAAGGATCAAGGATGAAGATGTTCATAAGACAACCTTTAGAGCAAGGTATGGATCTTATGAGATTGTAGTGGTATCATTTGGTTTCACAAATGCACCAGCTACATCTATGTGCCTCGTGAATAATGTTTTCAGTAAGTATCTGGACAGGTTGGTTCTTGTTCTCCTTGATGGCATTCTTATGTATTCTAAGAATGAGGAAGAACATGTGGAACATTGGAGGCTGACTTTGAAATTGCTCAGGAAGCATAAGTTGTATGCAAGGTTGAGCAACTATGACTTCTATGAAGATAGAATTCATTATTTGGGTCACATTATCTCAAATAAAGGAATATATGTGGAACCTGAGCAAAATAAGGCCATGAGGAGTTGGCCTGTTCCAAGAAAGTTAACAGATGTATGATTTTTTGTGGGACTTGTCGAATATTACACGAGGTGCACTAAAGGATATTCTGCAGGTAAGTGGAGTCTATGTATAGGCCGAGGAAGCCTGCATGTGAACTTGTAGTTCCATGAGGAAATGGTCCTTATGTATATGAGCATACACATGAGGACTTCCTAACGACTCAGGTGGAATGACCTGAGCAGAGCAGTATGGTTGTGCCAAGGAAACCCAGGGCAGGAAGCTGCCATGTGCCATGAGAAGGGTCTCATGACTGAAAACAGATTTTGAAACTTCAGATTGCAAGTTTTATGTTGATTAGGGCAGACTGTGATCTCCTGTGATGGTTTTGAATCATGCTAACCATGGATATGCTTGTCTTGCATTGCTTGATGACTGAAGTTTCCTGTTATCTCATTGTGATTATTTGGATGATTAAAAATTGTGTCAGGATGACATGTTGTATGTGGATGTCCATGTTTTGGGCAGCATGCATTAGTAAGGGATGAGTACTCCTCACTTGCAAAAGCCAAACAACATGAGGATGGCCTCATGGTTGCAAAAATCTGATTTTCTGCAAGAAGCGGAATTGTGAACTCAGTTTTTTATTTGAATATCAATATTATTGATTGTTTGATATAATACATTTGAAAATCTATGATTAAAATTTTATGATGACATCTCATGTAAACTGCATACTTGTATGTAACACAAGTGAGATGGTGAAAGTACGCCCTTAGAGTACATAGCTTCTCGGAAGGATGTGTTTGGGATACATAACTCCTTGGAAGGATGTGTTTGGGATACATAACTCCTCGGAAGGATGTACTGGGTGTACATGGTTCCTTGGAAGGATGTACTGGGATACATAGATTCTCGGAGGAATGTGCGTGGAATAGGTTTGAAAATCTATGATTGCAATTATTTTTATGATGACATCTCATATAAACTGCATGCTTATATCTAACACAAATGAGATGATGAAAATATGCAATGGACGTACATGGCTCCTCGGAAGGATGTACTTGGATTCATGGCTTCTTGGAGGGATGTGTTTGGAATAGGTTTGAAAACCTATGATTGCAATTATTTTTATGATGACATCTCATATAAACTGCATGCTTGTATGTAACGCAGGTGATATGATGAAAATATGTATTGGATGTACAATATGGCTCCTCGAAAGGATGTACGAGGTGTACATAGCTTCTCGGAGGGATGTCTTTGGAATAGGTTTGAAATTTTATAATGACATCTGATGTAAACTGCATGTTTGTATATAACACAGGTGAGATGATGAAAACATGTACAGGGAGTACATGGCTCCTCTAGAAATATGTACTTGGGTACATAGCTTCTCCCCCCCTGCCAACTAGGAATCAGTATGCATCACTGGGGACGCCTAGGGTGTAAGACATCTGATTAAACTTCTTTCTGCACACATTCACACCATAAGGGGACTGTCACAAGAGTGGGCGTTCCGTGAAGAGAATAACCCCTAGGTATCATGATGTCTAGAAAGGAATCACTTGAGCATTCATAAGCACTTAAAGGAGGTGTTGGGCCTTTAAGCCAAAGCTGTCATTAAGCACATGGGGAGGTGTTAGGCTCTGAAGCGAGGCTGATTGAATCTTGATTAAGAGATTCTATACATATAAGTATTGGATTACTTGGAAAATCCTGGTTGATTTTATGTAATTACGCATGTACATAATGATTTAGCTAAGATTTTGAAAATCTTGTTAAAAAAAACTAATCTTGCGAAAATGAATCTGACATGTGAATTAATCTGTTATGGTGCCTGGAAAGGAAGCGCCTAAGCATTGGTGAGCACTGAAAGAGGTGTTAGGCCCGTAAACTAGAGTTGTGATTGAGCACCCAAGGAGGTGTTAGGCTCTAAAGCGGGGTTGACTAGATCTCGGTTGAGAGATGTTATATAGATAAGTATTTGATTTACTTATCAAACTTTTGATGTTATTGATTTTCTTTAAAAATACATGAGCATATGATGCAGCCATGATTTTGAAAATCTTGTTATAGATTGCATCCTATAGGAATGAATCTGACATATGAATTAAATTCATTGTGGTGTTTGGAAGGGAAGCACCTAAGCTTGGTAAGCACCTAGGGGAGGTGCAGGCTCTTGAACAGAACTATTATTGAAGCACCCGAAGATGTGTTGGGCTCAAGAATAGAGCTGTCAAACCTCAGTTGAGAGTTATTTTCAGGTGATCCAAGGCTTGCAGAAATTTGGATACCCTTTAATGCACACCCAAGTGTGGGGTGGGGCAGGGTTATGAGTGTCATGGTGCATAAAGCCAAGTCAGATACCTGTGGAACCAAAAGAAGCTACTTATGCAGATAAGTATTTGGTTCACTGGGCAACTTCTTATTGATTTTATGTCAATATACATGTGCATGTGATTCATCTATGATTTTGAAAAATCTTGTGAATACTAACATGGGAATTGAATCATTGACTCATTGCTTGGGGATTGAGCATAGGTATTGTTGGCTGCCAAAGACATTGGAAAATGTTCCAAGCTGAGGAGAAGGATTCTCCAAGACCCAGAAAAAGATTATGTGGTGTGTACTAATGCATGCAATCAAGGACTTGGAAGAGTTCCAGATCGTGCCATTGGATAGATAAAGGTGCTAAGGAAGCACTGCGGTCCTTATATGGCTACCTGGGAACTGGAGGATGCCATGCGATTGGCATATCCATTTTGTTCAATTTTGCAAAGCACTGAGGGCGGTGCCAGTGTAGCATTTTGTTAAATTGTTGTAAAGCACTGAGGACTGTGCTATTGAAGGGGGAGGGGAATGTAACACCCCGGTTTTAACCCCGTGGTATTGAATTGCATATGATGTAAATATTTTTATTTGATCATGGTGTGGAGCCCAAGGAAAAGGCCCCACCATGGATTTAGTGTTTTATGTTTTGGCAATTAAAATCAATGTCGATGGTTTATGTGCTAGATGCCAAGCACGATATGCTTAAGACATCATGTAAAATGCAAATTAATAAAAATACCACAACTAGCTATGCACCGCAACGCTAAAGAGATGGGGGCATGATTTCATAAGGAATAGGGAGGGGGAAACATTCAAACCCTTGAGCCAATGGCAAAAAGCCAATGCCTATGGGAGAACCCATCTAGTTATCAACCACTTTCTTGTCTTATTCACTAGCCACTTAATTCTCCAAGGAGTTAGTTGGGGCAGTTATTGCCTTGGCGATTGGGAGGCATAGGAAACCGTCAAATCTGGTAGGGTCGTCAGCCTTGACCACACGCGTGCCCAAGGGGAGAGGATTCACTCACTATCCTCACATGGAATGAGGAACCACATACACTCACACAGGAAGCTGCAAATTCCTCATGCACTTAGGCAGCTGATTTCCTCACGCAGGTGCACACAACTAATTTTCTCTTTAGTCCTCCATCCTCTGTCCTCCCCTGCACGTTTTTACAGTTTGATTCCATTCTCCCATGATTGGGGGATCTTTTTGGCAATGCCCAACAGATTGAAGAAGGGACCATGATTTATGGGCAGTGGCTAAGCCGTTTTTACCCACGTGAAGCCAAGAGTGTTTGGTGAAATCGATTTTGGGTCCCTAGGGCTGTGTTTACCAAATTGCCATCTCTAAATTCGGCTCCCGTGATGTTTTCTTCCATGCCCATAACTTGCAATTGTTGTGTATGTTACTGTTGTTTGGTTTGAATTGGTTTGGGAAGGGGAAACGTGGTCTGACTAGCTTGATAAATCTAGTGTGATAAGGAACCTCACAAACAGATCTAGGGGGCTTGTTTTCTTCTTTGCACACCCTAAATTGTACTTGAAGGGAAGGCTTAGCCTGAGGGACTGTGTAGTAGAGAAGGGGACGCTTCCTTGTGTTGGTTGTGTATATGTTCTAGAATCTAGGCTATATTTGGTGCAGGTGTCCATAGCTCTGTGGTTAAGCTCACTAGCTTAGTAGTCAGCCTTTCCAACTCCTTTGTAGCCTGATAAACCCAACTGTGTTGTCTTGGCTGAGTTTTGTTGCATCCTTGTGATGGCTTGGCAAAGTAAGTCTAAGGAACCCATTGGTTAGATGGTTGCTTGTGCTTGATTATCAGGATGGCTTGGTTGGGTAAGTCCAAGGAACCATTTGTTAATTGGAGGATTGTGTGTTTGATGTATGGTTTGGGCTTGGCTAAGTAAGTCCAAGGACCCCTCCATGTTATTGGCTTGTTTCCTTACAGTCTGTGAAACCCAACGGTGTGTTGGCTTGACTGTGAACGTATGGTTTCGATTATGTGTGAGCCTATTGTTCCCTAGTGCCTTGTGGAATCATGCCCGACTCGGGGGTGGCAGTGATGCTAAGAAATTGATGAGCACACTGGCCTATGGTTGGGTGGAACATTGCAGCGACATAGCTAGTTGCGGAACGAGCTTATTTCAAAATAAGTATTCTTGTGTATTATATCTTTGCAACTGTATTTTCTTATGAATTAACATGAACATGTTGAATGCTTGGAATGAATCAATGAATGAATTGCTTCTGCTATGTATTAATGCATATGTGTAAATTCTTATGTTCAATACATGGAATGCTTGTATGGATGATTTGCTTCCACTATATAATTGCAATTGTTATGCATCTAGTATGTTTTTAATCTAATGCATTTTTATGTTTATGTTCATGGGGCTAGATCACCCATTTGACAGTAGCAGTGTCGTAGTCGTGTCCTCTCGGATGGGAGGGGACGTGATAATTATATGAATCAAACTATACATGGTCTATATATAATGGATAAAACATATCAGATAGTGCACCTAGCATTACAACAAATGAGAATCAATCTAGCATCTCATCTATACAAATAGTCGAGTATCAATGGACATGATGCTTTAAAACTACATCTTCAAAAGCATTAGAAAACAAGAATAAAACATATCAAAACTATGCAGAGTCTGGACTTGTCGAGAGATAACAAAAGAACATCAATACATCATCCAACATAAAACTGGACATTTCCATGGGCAATCACAAATCCATCACAATGTTCCTCAAAGAAAATAGGACCTTCATGAGCAGTAAGCCCTTTTTTAGACATCAAATCAACAGTGGTATTATATTCACAAAAAAACATGTTGGAAAACAATATGAAATGAATCCTGTAGCTTTCGAATGAAGGATTTCCACCAACGTAAGAAATGTAGCTTTTTGGCGCGACTAGCCCAATCCACTACAAATTTTGAGTCACCATAAACCTGCAACAAGGGGATGTCTCTGATATAAGCAAAATGGAATAGACATGCTAAAGAAAGCAACTCACTTCGATGATCATCATCCCCATAAATGTTAGGGGACTTGGAGGCGGTCCCAAGCAATGTGCTCTCCACAGATGGATTGAATGTATTCGACTATATATCATTATGTTACAACAAACCATGACAAATGGCAAAAAGACTAGAGACATCCTTTTGAGACTTCTCCCTGGGTGGGATATGTGTACCATAGATTCCAATGGCCTTTCAAGGGGCCTTGTTTTTGCGTGGAACCCAAAGATGGAAAACTTCAAGGCTCATTTATCTTTTGGAGGGATCTTATTAGAAGGTATTTCATAAGGTACATCACATATGTACAAAGTTTTCAATTTCTATGGACCATAACATAATCACCGACCATTCTGGGAGGAGATCACCCATTCAACCATGTAGGAATATCCCATGCTCATTCTTTGGGGAGACTTAAAATTTACTCTGTCTACCTCTGAGGTTTGAGGATTGTGTGCTCGGTTGGATCCCTTATCTGATTCTTTTGAAGATATGATAGGAAATGCACATCTCATTTATCTAAACCCTAGACATTCTACTCCAACCTGGTATAATCGATGCTCTGGTGAAGCTGGCATCTCAAAGCGTCTCAACATATTTCTTATTCGATGCTGAATAGCTGATTCATTTCAGAACTTCCGCTCTTGGACCCATAATGAACTCCTCTCGGACCACATGCTGATAGTCCCGTAGTTTTATCCAGGTATGGGGAAAAACAACTATCCATTTAAATTTAATCATACATGGATACAAAATTATGATCTTGTAGATATTATCAGACATTCATGGAATAATTTACCCTCACAGAACATGGGCTTCAAGATAGATAATTTCTCTCAAAAACACGGAGCCATCAGAGACATTGTTATTTTGTGGGAAAAAGGAAAGAAAGGGAGGTTAAAAAAGAATTAAAGGACGTTGAAACTTCTATCCTATACTTTTTCTTCGCTAAATTGTTCGGGTGTTTTAACTGAAGCAGATAATATCTACATCAAATGTCTCGAAAGGAAAAAAAAAAGGATATCTTGAGACTAGAAGCAGACCGGTGGAGGATTAAAAGATGTGCGATCTGGATGGAATGCGGTGACAAAAACACTACCTTTTTCCATCAATACGTTGAAAATAGAAAAAAATTTTAACACTATTTAGGATATCAAACAACCTGAGGGCTCTATTCTTAACACCCAACAGGATCTTAAAGAAGGTGCAATTTTTTTTCCATTGTCGATTCAAAGAATTTAATACTACTTATATTGTCAGTCAGATGAATCTCATCCAATTATATCCCATAATTTTCTCTATTGAGGATGGTATGAAGCTGGATTCCCCTGTGTCTCTCCAGGAAATGTAGTGTGTTTTAAAAACTTTTGCCAAGTCCAAAAGCCCTAGACCGGACGGATATCCCGTATAATTCTACCTTCAATTTGTTGATATCCTTGGTCATGAATTGCTTGACATTGTCGAAGACCCTAGGAGGTTGGGCCATGTAAACAAGGCCATAAATGCCACATTCCTTACCCTTGTCTCGAAGACCTCCAATCCTGCCTCTTTTGATGACATCCACCCGATTTCCCATTGTAATTTGGTTTATAAAGTCATATCTGAATTCATTGCATCTCATATTAAACATGTACTATCCTCTCATCTCTCTAGGGAACAATTTAGGTTCTTGACCAATCGACATATTTTTGATGTTGTTGGTGTTGCCCAAGAGGGCATGCATACAATCAAAACAAAAAAAATGAAAGAAATTGTTCTAAAAGTCGACTTATCCAAATCTTATGGCATGGTCGATTGGGGATTCCTATGTCTCATCCATCCGCATAATGGAATCAACATAAATACTACTTCTTGGATCATGGGATGCATATCTACAACAAATTTTGTTGTATTGGTCAAGGGGACACCTACTTCTTTCTTCCAAAGCTCCAGAGGATTATGACAGGGTTGTCTCCTGTCCTCGTGATTGTTCTTGTTGATCATGGAAGGTCTCAGTTTGATGATTGCAAAAGCAAAGATGGATGGTAGTATTCTAGGAATCAAAATATCGGATGCCATTTGCATCACTCATCTCTTATTTGTGGATGACATCCTTATATTCGACAAAGGCACTTAGGCTGAATGGAAGAGTTTTAGGGATTGTCTTTATACATTAACAAAGGTTACTAGCATGATGATAAACTTAGATAAATCAACTTTTCTTGTCGCTGGCGTCGACGCAGATTTCGAACATTTTCTGGAACAAAATTTCCAATTCAATATTGAGCCTCTATATACAGGCATAAAATATTTAGGTTTCTTCCTTAAAGCAAATAATTGTCATGTTGCTGACCGGTTGTGGCTCCTCTGTACGGTAGAAGCTCGTTTGCAAAATTGGACTCTGCTTGTCCATTGGCAGCATAATTGTCCTTATAAAATATGTTCTTGAAAATTTGTCTATATTGGATGACATTGACAAAAATTCCAAAATATGTGCTTGACAAGATTCATCAAAGATGTTTTTTCTTTTTTGTGGGCATGTAGGGAGACAAATTTCAAATTCCACCTAGCTTCGTGGGAGACTATCGCTCAACCCAAAATCCATGGGGGATGGGGTATCAACAAATTTTGAATTAGTCCATCTCCAAGTCCCCTAACTTAATGGTTTATTCTATTTTATTATTATTTACTATAAGATAGATGCAATCAACACCATTTCATGTGTGGGCTTCTAGTCTCATTGACTCTTGTTGCCCAAATACACACATGCACACACATATCCTTTTCGTGCATTTGTGTGCTTCATGGAATGGAAGTATTAAATTCTAACTTTCCCATCTTACAAAAACAAGCTAAAGGTATGCTTAGAGTAACATGTGAATGTGATGGGAGAGGTAGAGGGTAATATTTTCTTGGCCAATTGGATTGTATGGAGAGAAGCCAAGTGCAATTTACAATTTTGTGAAAGGGATTTGCTATATACAACATAATAATAATAATATAATGTAATATGTTGATGACCAATAAGCTAAATTGGGAAAAAAATATTAACTCCACTCTAAATGTGAATAAAAAGAAAATCTCTTAAACATCTTAGATTTAACATAATGCTTAAATTTAATGATAAAAAAGCCAAAACGCAGATTTAACACAATGTCGAAATTTAATGATCAGAAAGCCAAAATGCTTATCATTGGGTAATTTGGTCATGAAATATGTTTGACTAATTTAATTCCCTATCTTCTATGACTTGCAAATCAACATTTTGACACTTGTTGTTGACATTAAAAGAAAATAAAAAACTTCATTATGGTCCTCAGGGTAACGTACTTTTCGACACCTATTGTTGACATTAGAACAAATAAATAAAAAACATCGTTATGGCCCCCGAGGTAACATAGATACACTCACAGTTACATATTCTTGTCTTCATCAAATGTTTATCTTCATGCTATGAAATTTAGCAGCACTGTATGCTTTTCATGACGGTTAATGTTAATAAGGTTGTCTATTTTCATACCTGGAAATTTATTGCAAGCTTTTCTCTAGGGATTCATGTTGGTTTGTGTATTAGATGCTATATTGCAATTTTTTGTTTTTCAATGAAAATCTTGTGGGATCTCCACCCTTCTCTTGAAATTTTGGATGGAGGGTGGCTCAACCGCCAACCACAATAGCAGCGGGTAATCCAATGTAACCCAACGAGATTCAATGGGACTTAAACTTCAATGAGACTACAATCATAGACCTCACAGGAAACCACAACTTAAAATAGTGCGATCAAATCTATAAGCTAACTCACTCTGCTCTTTTTTTAACAGGAAAACCTTGCAAGATCCCCCCTCTTCCTTAAAATATTTGGCTAGATCACAACTCAACTGGTAACGACAATAGTTGTTTGTAACCCTGAGGGAATCAACTGGACTTGAACTTCTGACTTGTGGCCTCCCCATCGAAAACATGCCTCGGGTACATGGTTCAATCGATAGCACAACCCTTGGGGTTATCCACATTGTAAGTTTTTATCTAAGAGTTTGTGTGGATTTGTGCATTAGAGGTCACAATGGTCTCCACTTTTTTTTACATTTATCAGGCCTTGTTTCATTTTTTTATCACACCTTTTGCTTTTGTATCTTGATAGTTGAAAATTCTGCATGCTCTTGCATCCTTGATAGCATTTTCTTATTACTTATTGTAGGACTTAAACACAATTAATGTTGGGTATGTCTATCAAGTGATCTCATTCCTCATCATATAATGAATCCCCCCCCCCTCTTTCTTTTTATCCAATCAGAGGTTCAACCTATACACATTGGCTTTGGTCTAAGTCCCAGAGCAATCATCAATTACTTGCCAACTACCACATGGGGAGCTATACCATTTGATGGATCCAAATCCCTCCTGCTACATTAAGGCCCAGTCACCTTGCTGAAAACCCTAGACAACACATCTAAACTCAAGTTGACAGTACCTAGACTTAAAATTGAAACCTCTCAATAAACCCCTAAACGTAATCCCACTCCCCCTTATATTTAAGCAGAGTTAACCCTCATAGACTTCCCCACTAGGCTTGGAATTTCAATTTTCCTGTGCCTTTCAATGAATATTTAATGACAGTTTCAATTTTTTTGTGCCTATCATTTTACGTTTTAGGCAATTTCACTGAGCATCAATTTTTTTTAGCTTGTCATTGGCACCTAGAAATTACGAGCAATGTAGAGCAACCTGACATAAGTATACAAAACACAACACAACACTCAAGTATACAAAACACAACACATTATAGCAATATTTTTTTGAACGAGCAAGACTCAACACAATGGGCAAGGGTAATTACGAGAAGGGTAATTACGAGCAATGCAGACAGTGCAGGAGTAGGCCCAACACAATGGCCAAGGGTAACTAGCTAGGGTAGAGTAGGAATCCTAGGTATTAATATTTTTTATGGGACGCCTAAATTCTTAAACGTCAAATAGACATTTTAAATATTTTTACGTTGTTATGCGTTTTTCCTTGAGATATGCTTTGAGAACACTGTTCACCTTCGTCGTTCCTAAGCCCAATCAACATCTGCCATGCGTTCTCTATCACTCTTTGAAATTAGCACATTCTCTTTGCAAATAGAATTATTATACGTGGTCATCTGTTGGTTGGGTGTTCAGTGACTTAACTGCGTTTGGGGTTCATTCCCTCTAGCGTGTAACTCACATGTCTACATTTGCTCCCTCTAGCTCTGGTGTGTAATTGTTTACGAAAGATGCAACATGAAGTTGGGAAGGACAGAGAGTTCATCCATCGCTCAGAACGCCCCTGGTTGTAACACTATATTGACTACATCATTTTGAAGCCCAAAGTCTTTTCGCAAATCAGAGAGTGGAAGACGATCTTCTATGAGTTATTTATGGAGATTCGAATGGATATTCAAGTGATTCACGATGCTCAATAGATTACGTCCGAGGAAACACACCACAAAGTTATACTACTTCAAGATAAACCAAACACCGGATTGGTAGGGGTAGAAATCAATGCTGTTGAGATACGACTATAGAGTTGGGTTTCGGAAGGACCCCTGTTGGCATAATTGGAGTATATGGTATGGATGGGGTGGGAAAAAAAACATTGCTCAAGAAAGTCTACAACACCTATGTCTAGGTTTGTCACAATTTTGATCATGTAATTTGGGTTACAGTTGCCAAAGATGAAGTTGTCTGCATATATGAAGACCAAGAAATTCTTTTTGGTCTTATACAACACACGGAGCACACTTGATCTGAATGAATTGGGCGTGGAATTTGGGGAAAACAAAGGGAGCAAAGTTGTATTCACAACCCGAAATAGAGATATGATTTGAGAAATGAATGCAAAATAGTCCATCCAAATACAACCATTACTACTAGAGGAGGCTTGGGAATTGTTTTGGAAATTAGCTTTTGAAGATGACCATGTTCCAGACGATATACAAAATATTGTGCGATGAGTGGCTGAAGAGTGTAAAGGGTTGACATTGGTGATCTGTAGATGAGTGGAATTTTGCTTTAAAGTAGATACAAAAGGTGGATTTGAATTTTCCAATTAATCACCCTCTAATTGAAAGAGAATTTTATCAACGATTGAGATGGAGCTACGATGGTTTGCCCCATGACAATTTCAAAAATTGCTTTCTTTATTGTGCCATGTTTGAGTAAGATGTCCGGATTTTGTTGAATAAGATGGTACAAGCGTGTATTGTAGAAGGTTTGTTGAAGACCAAAGAAGATGTCGAGTATGACTATTTATTACAAACGAAGAACAACTATGTAAAGTTACTTCAAAATCAATGCTTATTCCAGGTGGTGAAGGTTATTAATGAGCTTCGTATTGTAGTTCATGATGTTATTCACGACATGGCAATTTATATTGGAGAGAATGAGGAGAATTGTGTATTGAGGACAGGTCAAAGTCTTCAACATTTCCCCAACATCCCAGCTTCAGATAACTGCAAACAAATATAAGTTTGCGGCAATGATATTAGGCCGTTGTCTGCAAAGGATTTAATATGTCCCAAATTAGTTTCTTTATTCTTGTCCATAAACAATTATTTAATCCAGAAGCATTTTTAGTCAACTTCACCTCGTTGAGGGTATTGAATCTTTGACATCTATCAATAAAATCA
This sequence comes from Pseudotsuga menziesii, assembly GCA_001517045.1. NCBI lineage: Eukaryota > Viridiplantae > Streptophyta > Pinopsida > Pinales > Pinaceae > Pseudotsuga > Pseudotsuga menziesii. The sequence goes on from LPNX010688332.1 coordinate 222,922, forward strand.
TTGCCAAAGTCATTGTGGAAATTGACACAACTTGAGTGTCTCATATTCACCGCAACTGAGATTGAAGAGATAGGTAATCTTTCATGTCTACAGTTTATGAATCTTGACTTTTTTCAAACTCTATAAGAGTTGCCTTCTCAAATAGGAAAACTTCAAAATATGAAGTCTCTCGATCTTCGAGGTTGTATAAATTTAATAGTGATCTCTGATGAGATTGCATAGCTTTCAAACTACCAGATTTTACATGATTGAAATATGATTTATGAAATTTGAGAGATTTTACATGATTGAAATTTCTAGAATGCGCCTTTCGGCACAATTAAGATTTTGATTTACATTTTAAAACACATATCTCAAATTTTATAGCTGAAATAAATTATTTGGAACTATTCTATACAAACTTATTATTTTGATGGAAATTTAATGATGGAAGTTCACTGTAGGCCCTTTAAACCATGAACACAAAATACAAATAAGTTATTATACATCCAGATAGGCAGTGTGTCATTGTAATCATTTCAACATTGACTTCCTATGACTTCATTTGACTACTTAATAGTTTGTATCTCACTTTTGCACTGTAATCAAAGTTTTCACATGTTGATACCATGTTGAATACATAGTCATAAGACAATTGGTGAATCCATTGTCACAATATGATTTCTCTCTCTTAACTACTACATTATATACACTACTTTGTTAGTAAGTAATATTTGTGTTTCTCCTTACAAAAAAATATATTTCACATCATCACAACATGTAGAATATATTTTCGATTCCCTTCAACAACAACAGCTGAGTTGACAAATCAATATCTTATGTGAATAAATTTGAAAGAAAAATCCTATGCAATCAAAGGAGCCTTGCACTTAATTCATGTTTGTTGTTAAATATATTTATTGATTCTTGCATTTTAAGATGATTTCACTAATTTGTTAGGCAGCTATAAAAAAACCCATAACAAATATAAATAGACGAAGTTGCTCCAGGACCTCTATTGAAACAAAAGGCTCTTCACTGTGCAATGCCAAGTTAAAGAAACAAAATTATGAGCATGCCATACAAAGTAAAATACAACGAATTTTTTTTTAGTGAGGAGATCTTGGTCAATACATAGGAAGGACATAAATTGTATTTTGATCTATCTTGTAAGTATGTTTTCCTAATTGTAGTTGCAAAAGGAATTACAATACAAAACCTAGCATATTTGCAATGAACAAGGTTTATTGCTTTTGCTTCTAAACTTATTAGATCATTTTTAATTTTATCTCCCAATTTTGTAGATCATAATGTCCTTGAGAAACAATGAAATGTCCAAAACATCTTTCCCACTCATCTAATTCCAAGTCTACGTATAACAAAATGAATAAATTACTCAACAACTAGATCAAGAGGTCTTGGGAGAAGACACATACCTCAAAAAAATAATCTTCCCTCAACCTCACAAAATAAAAATACTTGTAGATAGACATTGAAATATAAGGAATTATTGGTCACTGCAGAATAACAACTTTGCAATTTGATAGTCCTAGTTATTACATCTTACAATTTGACATTTTTCATTATTATTAAAAAATACTTTTATTTTTTAATTGCTTGAATATGTGAATATATAAGAGAATCAACTTTCCTTAGATATTATAATGTCAAACTTTACAATTATGTATAATCACTACTACAATAATTAATATCCAACTAAACAAAATATGCTTAGATCAATGACAAAAAAGTTGGTGATCAACACAACATAAATTATATAAATGAAACTTATTTAAATCTAGTATGCAACAAAGCATTACAAGCTTTAAAACTTATATTTTTCCCAAACTAAAGGTTATGAGTAGTGGATACCTAAGAAAGATAATAACATGTTGTATTAAGCTATAAAAATATCGAAATTCCAATTATAATGCATCATTGATCAATACATAATCCAAGCTATCATAGTTCAACTATCATATTTGTTTAAATAAAAGAAATAAACAATGTGGCATCCCCACATTATCATATCATTAAATGTGATATACATCAGACCAACTGTACATATCCTCTAAAGGGGAGGTGAAGGAGGGATACTATTAGAAGTTAGTTGTCCCTTAAAATTATATTACATTTTTCTCTTATATGGGTGTTATTCCTTTTTAGGTGTACCTATCACTTTATTTTTATAGTATTTTGGTGACTAAGTGGTGTTGTTGTGTATTGGGTCACTATCTAAGTGGTATTTAGACTTGAAATGTTGTTGTGTATCGGGTCACTATCTACATGGTATTTAAACTTGCAATTTTGTTGTATATTGGGTTAATATCTGCATGGTATTTAGACTTGAAATTTTGTGATTCTTCTATTTTAAAGAACGAATTTACCACTACAATTTTGTACCCTACTTTGTACTATTAGTAGAAAAACTACAAGAAAATGTTATATTATTTAAAGGCCAACACTAGAATAAAATAATAATATTTTTACATTTTATCTGTAAGTATGTTAGAACTTAGTATTTGTAGTATACAAGTAGTTGTGACGATTCATTAATTAACTAGGATTTTGTTTAGAACATGTTCTACTTTGAGTGTACATGACAAATATGAAGTGAGTACATAGCCATCTTGGAAATTTCATTAAGTCAAATGTCAATAAATATTATGATATGTGACCTATAAATATTCTACTATTTTTGAATTTATTGATAGAAATATTTGTTTGCCCTCCTATTCATGATCATTCTATGATGAACTTGAAGGGTCTTTTAATAAACAATGACTTAGTAACAATGGAATCATAATAAAAGTGGTAAATGAAAGAGTGATCCCTCTTAACTTGAGAGAAATGGTGGTCATAATCAGGAAAAAATTTAAGGGCAAAATTTAGCCCATGGGCTATTTTTCAACCCTTTAAAAAAAATGGAAAATGTATGTACGAAAAGCACAAGCATCTTCCCTTTGATTATAAGAGCATTGGAGGCTTTTTCTTGTGGTTATTTTTATCCTAAATGACAAAGAAAGAGAAGTGAGAAAACTTTGAATCCAAATGGTTGTTGCATGAAATCTATGTCTAGGCTAGTCCAAGATGACCTAATGGGTTCACTAAATACTTGTAGGTCATTAAGCAATGACATTCTTCTAAGTCACTAAAATACAAGTTTGGATTATGTTAAAGATGATATAATAGTGACATTCAAGCAGGGGTTAAGACTATGCTTATATCGACAAAATTAGCTCATCATTATGTCTAATAATGGAACTCTTCCTCATGGAACCTTGAACTTAAATATTATTGGACATAATGAAGTGTCTTCCTCATGGTAATAAAGATATCCTCTGAAGTAAATAAAAAGGAGATTACTTAATATGAGGCACAATATGGTAAGGCTTAGTTCTTTCTCACTGTTGAACTTGAAAGGAAACCTATGCTACGATGATTTATGTAGTTGAGTAGGATTACAGTGTTACTTGAGCGGAGGAAAACACTTTTGAAGACAGGTCGTAAGAGTTTCCATCTTAGGAGGTGAGGAAAATCCCAAAGAGGATAGAAAGAATGATAAGAAACATAAAAAATACTTTTAATGGTGAATAAGTACGTACAAATGTTCAAGATGGAGGGAAAGAAACTATACATTGAGATGTCAAAGATAATGCTCTTATTGGTAAGTTTTGGTTTACCCTACTTTGTTGATATGTTTTGTTTGTCTATTGTAAGGTAAGGTCTAGTCAAACTTATAGGACATTGGTTATTATGATTCAAACCATTTACAACTTGAAGAAAGTCAAACAAAACTTTCGTCGAGGGTAAATACTTTTTTTATTCAATTGTTTCTTTTCATTCTAATGGAAAAGGGGGAATCTTATTTCCATAATCCTTAAATTGTTGATCTTAAATTTTGAGGTTACATTTAAAAAAAAAATAGAAACGGTTATATTAAGCAGGAGTGGTATAACCACTGTAAAAGACCGAACAATTCAGACACCCTTGAGGTAGTGGCAAAAATAAGTTCCTTACACAGCCCTTATGGAAGAGGCAAAAACCAAAGCCCTTATGGAAGCGACAAACCACGTTCATAACATCCTAAGCAGACCAATATTCAAAGTTTTAGACAAAAAACAGACTAGAATTCAAAGATTTTCAGAGGAGAATATTAAACAGAGCTAGCTATAGCAAAAACATATAAAAATCCGGAAATACATGCTTCAGTGAGCGTTTTCTCCATGGTGCGAGGAGGGTCCGGGACATGCCTCCACTTCCAACCTCGCCACTTTCAGTTCCATTCTTTCTACCTTAACTTCCAATTTTGCCAAGAACCTGATAAACACTTGTTCTATCTTTTGGATCCCAAGCTCGAATTCCTTTCGTAGCTGTATCATATCCTGGTCCACATTCTCTAACCAACGTTCGCCCTCCGTATCCATACATTGCAGGAGGCGATTCATGGATTTCAATTCTGTTTGATGTCCCTAATGTTGTCTTCTATGTGCAGAAAGGAGGCAGATGATTCCAATGGTGAGTCCATGTTTTCACAGAGGAGTAGAAAGTTGGCCGTGAAACAAGCTTGCAAATAACCCAACGATGATGGAGCGGTAGCCATCCACCACCTTGTAAATAGACTGGGACCTCGTGCGCCATAATGCCATAGTAAGCAGACATACATGGAATTTCCACGAGGACAGAGCTGAAAGCATGTAGGATTAGGATGACAGAGGTTGGAGCGGGTGAAGTACAGGACCGGACATGCCACCTCTTCGGAACATTAAACCATATTCGTGGTGCATGCCTTCCTCCATGCATTGGCTTGGATAACCCACGCGTGCCACAAGATTGGGTGGGACACGTAATGATAACGAGAATTAACCCCGTGGAGGTCCATACTAACGGTCCTTGCAGACAAAATCTCTTGGTCATGTGACGGAGGGGGCTTAGAGCCTTAAGGAATATAATGACTGTTCCTATGACCATTCAGCGGATACCCTGTCCCAAAGAAGAGGCCTAATTTGCTGCTGAGTCAGCCAGACTGTTATATTTCCGGAGAACACGGTAGGCTTCGAAATTATGAAAAAAGGTGGTGACACTTTGGATCTTCTTAAGCAACTGCCAAATCTTCAAATCCTCGGGGGG
>LPNX010688364.1:16656-27806 GCA_001517045.1 Pseudotsuga menziesii
TTTGTAATGCCCTCGGACAATTTCGTACTTGAATGGTATTATTTTTAATTTCTATTTCAGAATAATAAGATATAGCTGTTAATGACCCAGCCAATGAGTGCAGGAGGACTGATGTAATGAATACCTTGAGAGATTTGACATTTAATTATTATAAATTTGCATGTGGCGAGTATAGTGGAAGCAACCAGGTTAAAAGAGGAAACCTGCAGAAGATAGTGTGGATGGGGACCAGCTAACTCCAGGGACTGATTAATGAAGTGTCAGATGTGCAGAAAAAGAAGCATAGACACATCCCTGGAAAAGGGGGATTACCATTAAGCCCTGGGAATTCCGGGAAGGAAGGGGAGAGGGATAATGGGCAAAGACCTAGGCAAAGAAAAGGAGACCATACGGTGTAGGCAGGCACTGCTGAGTATGCTAGGCAAGAGGACTCTGCAGAGAGTACTTGCTGTGGGCAAGATTGCCTGTGTATGATCAAATTTTTGGAGTCCTAGAGTTAGGGGTCGCAACTGTCTTCTGGAGGTTTGGCTCGGGGGTGACTAGAAGGAAAGGGAGCTGAACCTAGTCTACGGCTGGGAGGAACGTGGCTGCTTCTACTATAGTCAGCGTAGCAGATTTACAGGTTTGGTGTATGAAGTGAAGAAATGGTTTTGTTCTGGATAATGTAAATGTTTAATTTATATTCTATTACATAGATGAAAACTGTAAATGTATGATTTATATTCTGATACATAGAAGAAAACTGTAAATGTTTAATTTATATTCTGTTACATAGATGAAAACTATAAAGGTATACATTTATAGCCTATTATGTAGAAGGAAATCGTAAATGTTTATTTTAAATTCCTGTTAAGAAGAAGAAAGCTGTAAACATGTATTTCATATCCTATTATGTAGGAGAGAGCCGTAAAAGTTTATCTTAATACCCCGTTAAGTACAAGAGAGCTAACCTGGTTATGCTGGAATAAAATTCCTTGTTATTATGTAAGAACTAGTGAGGAAACCCTGATGTAAATGTTTAACCAATTCTTTTATTTTTACTATTTGGTAGCGTTTCATACCGGCCATCCCTAGAGGAAGTCTAAAGGCTGGCTTTCACTTTTTATTTTTCTGAGCAAGGGGATTTTCTCTTAGATGCAAAAATAAAAAGGTAATATTTCAAGAGTGAGATTTGAACTCTTGAATAAAAAACCTAAATTGTAGGAGGTAACTTTATATCAGTTCTAAGTAATCATTCGATGACTAATAAATTAAACAGAGGAACATTTTAATCTACATCGTTTTTACAATGGCTAAACCCTAACGGTGGTGTGAGTATGCAAGAATGAACTTTGATAAGGCTGATTTTTCTTTAAGATGGGAACGTGTCGACTCCAGCGTTTCTTCCTTTGGACCTGGGCGTCAAACCTATAGCATCCGTAACTTGATAGCTGCGAAGAAAACCTGTTTAGTGACCCCTTGGAATCCCTTAGGTCTTGCAACAATCGGTTTAGGTCGGGGTTACTCACGCTGTCAATTTTTTTAAACATTGATGACTTTCCCAAACGTATTTCAAACCTCCTTAGGGTTGAAGATTCCAGTCACGGTAAAATTTTAAACTGTGTAATGTTTTAGATATCGAGAGTTCAAAGGCCCATTCATTTGGACCCAGGGTCTGTGTGGGCTTGTCCCAGCATTTTTCTCTGCTAGAAAAGAACTCAGCGCGTTTTTTTAAATGATACCCAACCTCAACCACTTTTCGCTTAATAATGAGGGTAGGGATTGGAGACTCGTCTATCCGAGTGATGAGACAGAAGATCGAGGCTGCTTAAAGAACTTTAACAACAGCATAAACTTAAGTTCTACATTTATCAATAATCTTTTCAGCAAACCTTAAGGGAGGCAGCGACATCTTTGGGACGCCTCGAACAATTCATACCACATTAAAATATAGAGAAAAGAAACAGTCCATTCTTTTACTTAGATATACATTAAAAACAGGATTTAAATAATAAAAACAGACAGTTCTTTTCACAGAAGTAAATTAAAAGACAGAGAAAAGAAACAGTCCATTCTTTTACTTAGATATACATTAAAAACAAGATTTAAATGATAAAAACAGACAGTTCTTTTCACAGAAGTAAATTAAAAGACAGAGAAAAGAAACAATCCATTCTTTTACTTAGATATACATTAAAAGACAGGATTTATGTGACCGAAAACAGTCAGTTCTATTCACTGAAATACATTAACGGACAGATAAGAATAGTCCGTTCTTTTGCATAGAAATAAATAGAGACCCATATCTTCAGCCGAACCTCAGTCCTCGGCTTAAGGCCATAAATTTAAAGATGGGGCGTTTTACAGAAAGGAGGGCTCACAGCCATCCGTTTTTTTTTCAAAATATTACCACAGAGTAGGGACGCTACTTAGTTTGTCTGCCACGACGTGGCTTGGGTGCCATGCACCTCCTTTAAACCCCAAAAACTTTCTTCTGCAAAGTACATCAAACGAAGGAGAAAACAAGACCGCTATGACCGACGAACCAAAGACTAGAATGCAATACCACAAAGCAGTTAACACCAGTTACAAGAACTTCCACTCGCACGCGCTACCCCTTTCCCGCTCTGGATGCCTGCGAAAATTTTTACCAGGGTTAAATCCCTTTCAGGAAAAGTGCATACAGGATTTTTTTAGAAAATGCATTTATTTGAAGCAAGACCAGCTTACCTGAGGCACTGAGGCTCAGGCTGTAAGCTCCTGTGCAACTTTCCCCCCCTTCCGAAAGTCCAGAGGTGTTTGCACCGATTCCCCAAAGCCTTGAACTAACATTGAACCAGCAGAGCCTTCGAGAAGGCTTTACATCTTTCCAAGAGTCACAACATACTATCCCCTTAAATATTTCATTAAAAGCGAGCATACTGTGCCAGAGTGACACCTCACCTTTAGGCTGCGTGAATTTATGGTTGCCAGCCTCGTAATCATCATGGTTTGGGCAGAGGCAAGAAAAGTTTTAGCCACACTGGATAACCCTTTTTGTTCCACTACTGTCACCTAGACAGCGTGGACATCCCCTTGGAAACATGCGACAAGCATATCCCATGTGGCAATCAAAACTTTGGATAAGCCGGATTATAAGGTCCATTCCATTAAAAAGGAGAGCGCGGTTTTTGGATCTTGGATAAAACCCCACGATACCATAGGTAAGTGGTATGCAAATTTTCTTCCTTGGAGCAAGCATAGCTTTTGGATCCATGCTAGCCCCTTGTATCTTTTTCCTAATATTTGGACCTGTGTTTTGATGGGAGGACTTTCCCTTTTGAAGTCTTGCTTTTTTCCCTTAGGAGTGCTTGGTGCCAAACCCTGACGAAACACCTGTCATCAGAAAATTGTGGTCATCCGAAGCTCTATAAGTGGCATTAACAACCCTTGGTACCAGTCTGCTGTCTATGGTTTTCACCTGTAAGGATTTTATTTTTTCTGTACCTTCTAGACATAAAAACCATGAATCAAATTACATTATTTCCAGCCTTTGACCAATAAATTACAGATGAGACCAATCAAACTTTTAATGCCAAGGTCTTACCTCTCGGGTATTCTAGGGAACTATATTGAGTATATGCCTTGATTATAAAGTTGAATAAAAGGAAAAAAAAAAGGTGTACATATATTTGGGTTTTTTGGAGGTAGTTCACATATGGTATCAGAGCGCACGATTTAGCCCTATAGCCTCAGGGGCGCACATCGTTTCCTATTCTTTTTTTTGTTCTTGTTTTTTTTGTGTTTTATATGTATATGAATGTAAGGTTTGACAACACTCTAACATCTATTGGCCTATTGTGTTGAATTTTTTTTTTACAGAACCCACATGTTGTTGTTATCTTGATCGATTGCAGGAATTGTCATGGCCTCTCCGGTGGAGAATGAAAACCAACCAGAAAATCTAGAACAAGTACCACCGATCACACAACCAACAACAGAACATTCTGAGGCCAGTCAAGTATTGGAAACAATGAGGCACTTAATTGTGGAGATACAGAGTTATAAGGGAGACAACGAACAGGTAAAAAGGGCGCAGGAGAAACAACAGGAGATTAATGAAATCCTGTTGCAGAGTCTGCACGAGAAAAACAACGGGAAGGAGCCTTGTACCGAAACCAGAAAAGGTCCCGAAAGGGAGGAAAGTGCTGAAACAAAGGATAGTTCATCTAACGAGACCCAGAACTCTGAAAATTAGGTCAAAACTAATGGAAAAATAAAGGTCGATCACCTGGAAGGTGAATTCAAGAAGATTAAACCCACTAGTTTCGATGGGGAATCCAAGTCAGGTGAAGAAGCAGAGGCATGGCTACTGGACATCAAGAAATATTTTTAGATCTACAACTATTTGAGTAACATGAAAGTCCAAATGGAAATATACAACCTCAAGGGTAAGGCTAGTATTTGGTGGCAGGACCTCAAGATCTCATAGGGACTCAAGGAAAAGACTATGGAATGGGTAGAATTCAAAAGACTGTTTAAAAAAAGTACTTATCCGAGAATTACTACGAAAGGAAAACCAAAGAATTCTATGAGTTAAGACTCGGCTTGATGAACATGGAAGAGCTCATTAACAAGTTCTTGGACCTGCTAAGGTTTGTACCATACATTAAGGAAGAAAAGGTGAAGGTACATAGATTCCTAAGCTATTTGCCGCAGGCTTACAAGGACAGAAACGAATTCGACAACCCAAAGACTCTGGATAGGTACTAAGGAAAGCCCGGCCGTGTTATGAGAAGTACAAACATCAGAACGACTCATTCAGAACATGGAAAGACAGGATACTTTAAAGGGTCAGCCAGCAGAAAAGGGGGTTCAGACCATCACCATACAAAGACAACCAGAAAAATACCCCAGGAGTCCCTTATACAAAAAGCGGACCACCCCCGCCAAGATACACAAAACCAGCTAGTCTGGGGGTGAAAGGGATTGAAGGGGCACCCAGGGAACCCCTGACCTGCTGGGAGTGTGATGGACCCCATATGAAGAGATATTTCCCATGCATAACGGGGGCCAGTAATACCGTGCATAGCATACAAGGAGCATCGATAGTTGGGGAAATTGGTAGGAGTTTCCACTGCATTGATGCAGCCTTAGAAGACCAACAAGCCGACCATCAGTCTACTATAGTGGAAATCGAAGGTATTGTTTTAAACCATGCTATATCTGTGTTAATTGATCCAAGAGCTACACTGAGTTACATTTCTCCAGGGACGGTGGAACTCTGCAAAATAGCTAAGGAAAAACATGTAAGACCCTGGTGGGTTTAGTTGGCCACCGGGGCAAAAAGGAAGGTAACAGATTATGTTACTAACTGTGAAATTCAGCTGCAGGACCATAAAACCAAAATCAACCTAAACATCTTACCCTTGGTATCATATGACATGATCATTGGAATGGACTGGTTAGAAAAGAACACGGTAGTGCTGAACTTTTATGAAAAGACCTTTACCTACATTGCCAAAGACCAAGTCCTTCGAACAGTAAGAGGGTTTCCCAAACCTATCTCGGTAAGACAAATTTCAGCCATGTAGCTAAAGAAATGCCTAAAGAAGGGCTGTAAACTCCTTGCTGTTAAGGTTACCGACTTGCTCCTAAACGAAAACCAAACCTCTCTAAAACAACACCCGGTCCTTGAGGAGTTTCTTGATGTGTTCCCGAAGGAGATACTTGGCCTGCCCCCTTGAAGGGAGATTTATTTCTCTATCGAGTTACTACCTGGATCCGCACCGGTGTCGAAGGTGCCTTATCGGATGAGCATCGCAGAGTTGAATGAACTAAAGATTCAGTTGCATGAACTATTGGAAAAGGGGTACATCATACCTAGTGTATCCCCCTAGGGTGCATCGGTCTTGTTCGTGAAAAAGAAGGACGGGACCTTAAGACTCTGTATTGACTACCGACACCTAAACAAGGTAACCATAAAGAACAAGTATCCCTTTCCTAGAATCAATGACCTGTTCGATCAAGTAGGAGGGGAAAGGGTATTTTCTAAGCTGGACTTGTGTTCTGGCTACCACCAAATCCGTATAAAGAGTGAGGACATAAGCAAAACCACTTTCAGAACCCGCTATGGACACTACGAATTTGTAGTAATCCCTTTTTGCTTAACCAATGCCCCTGCCACATTCATGTTCCTGATGAATGGCATATTTAACAAATATCTCGATCAGTTTGTACTGATTTTAATCGATGACATCTTGATTTATTCAAAAAACCAAGAAGAGCATGAGCATCATTTGAGGATAGTATTGCAGACCCTAAGGGAGCACCAACTATATGCCAAATTGGAGAAGTGTGAATTATTTAAGACCGAAATCCAGTACTTGGGACATATCATATCCGAGGAGGGAATTGCGGTGGACCCCAAGAAAATTTGAGCCATATCCGACTGGCCAGTACCCAAGGACGTGGATGATATCCAGTCATTTATGGGACTCGCTGGCTATTACATGAGATTTGTCGAGGGGTTTTCCAAAATTTTTCACCCCATTACTTCCTTATAGAAGAAGGGGGTGAAGTTCACTTGAACCTCTAAATGTCAAGAAATCTTTGACCAACTTAAAGAGTTACTGACGAAGGCCCCAATCCTAAAGGTAGCTGAGCCCCTTAAAAACTACACTGTCTGCACCAATGCCAGTTTGGAAGGAGTACGAGGGGTGTTATCCCAAGAAGGACATGTAGTCTGTTACGAATCACGCAAATTGAAAGAACATGAACGTAATTATGTGGTCCATGATTTAGAACTGGCTGCCGTGGTGCACGCCCTGAAAATGTGGCGGTACTACCTGCTGGGAAGGAAATTCCTTCTACTAACAAATAACACATGTGTGAAAAATTTGTTCACACAGTCTGGACTAAACACTCGACAAGCAAGGTGGTTGGCCTTCCTCAGCGAGTTCGACTTCGAGGTAAAACACATAAAAGGTAAGGAAAACAAGGTTGCAGATGCCTTGAGTCAAAGGACTCATGTTATTAGTAATTTAACCTCAACTCAGCCCAAGAGTGACCTCTTGGACAAGGTCAAGGCAGCAAGCACTCAGGACAGTAACTACATTGAGTTACTCAGTACGATTCAGAATCCCGTGATAAAACTGGACAGGGCAGCTTTTAAGATTGACGAAAAAGGTTTTATTTGGTTTAAGAGTAGGCTGTACATACCTAATGTGTTAGAAGTCAAATTGTTTATCATGAATGAGATGCACAAATTCTCCTGATGATGATCCCAGAGTAGGGGTCGAAACGTCGAGACCTTCAAACTCTCCAACGCAGCTTCCTTCGTTATAATTAGAGGAAATTTCAACTCAAAATGGGCCTTTTAACATTTATTCAAATTCCATGTCATCATGTGTTAGCCAATGAAATTGTTTTAAATTTGAAATACCGTATAGGTCTTAAACACTTTTTTAATATAAATTTGGGGATAGGTATCATAAAAAAAACTACTTTTTTTTCTTTGTATTTTTGACATATCTCCCTGTGTTTTTACTCAAATTTCGATCGAGAGAGCTCATTCGACGTGGAATTAAATTCCGTATCCAACGAGTACCCACTCGGCATACTTTTGATAGACCCCACTACCCCAAAAACAATAAATACCTAAAAAAATGGAATGATGATGTCATCATTCCATTTTTTCAGGTATTTCTTGTTTTTGGGGTAGAGGGGTCCGTAAAAAGTATGCCGAGTGGTTACTCGTTGGATGCATAATTTAATTCCACATCCAACGAGCTCTCCCAATCGAAATATGAGTAAAAACACAGGGAGATATGTCAAAAATACAAAGAAAAAAGTAGTTTTTTTATTTTCTTCCTCCAAAATTAATAAATATTATTTTATTATTTTCACTATTATTTTATGAGTTCATTTTAGGAGGCCCATTTTGACTTGAAATTTCCTCTAATGGATGGTAAATTCCCTGAGGAAGTAGTTCTTTTGGACCAGTTTAAAAACTGTTGTAATTGAATATTTGTCCAAATGTATAGAATGCCAGCAAGTTACGACATAACATGGACATCTAGCCGGATTGTTGCAGCCTCTGCCGATACCCCAATGGAAATGGGAGATCATATCCTTAGATTTCATAATTGGTATTCCAAAAACACAGAAGTAGCATGACCCTATCATGGTGGTGGTGTACAAATTAAGCAAATCTGCTCATTTTATCCCAGTAAAATCCACGCGTAAGGCAGCCGATATCACTGAAATATTTCTAAAAGAGATATTCCGACTACATGGCGCACCAAAAGTGGTAATATCAGACAGGGATGTGAAATTTACATCCAACTTTTGGAAATCCTTATTTGCAGGTTTAGAAACATGGATTAGCTTTAGAACTAGCTATCATCCGGAGACAGATGGGAAAACAGAGTGTACTAACCAGACCATCGAAAACATGTTAAGGATGTACGTCATGAAAAGACCCACTCAGTAGGAAAAATACCTGCACCTGGTAGATTTCTCCTATAATCAAGGTTATCAGGCCTCAACAAAAATGAGTCCATTCGAAATACTATACGAGAGGAAGTGTAATACCCGAGTTAGTTGGGATAATCCCATGGATCGCGTGCTAATTGGGCTTGAATTGTTACAAGATATGGAGCAAATAGTTCATGAAGTGCAGAAGAACCTGAAAGCATCCCAAGAACGACAAAATTATTACGCTGATCAAAAAAGAAAGCACAACGAATATTGTGTAGGCGATCACGTGTACCTACGGGTCAAACCTAAGAAGAGTTCCCTCAAATTGGGGAGCTGTAAGAAATTGGCTCCAAGATTTTGTGGACCCTTCCAAGTCCTTGAGAGAATCGGTCCTGTAGCTTACAAGCTAGCCCTGCCTATTCATTTAAAGATACACAATGTTTTCCATGTTTCATTGTTAAAAAAATATATATATGACTCAACTCATATTATCGATTGGAATGTGGTACAGGTGGAACCCGAAGGAGAGTTCCAGGTGGAACCTGCACCCATTCTGGATAGGAAAGAGACGGTGCTTCGGAACCGAGTCATCGCTCGGGTAAAGGTGCAATGGAAGCACTTTAGCCCCGAGGAGGAAACGTGGGAGCTAGAGGATGTAATGCGAATAAAGTACCCTAGTTTGTTTGCTGAAACAATAAATGAAGAACACTGAGGACAGTGTTTAAATTAAGGGGGTGAAGATGTAATGCCCTCGGACAATTTCCTACTTGAATGGTATTATTTTTAATTTCTATTTCAGAATAATAAGATATGGCTGTTAATGACCCAGCCAATGAGTCTGGGAGGACTGATGTAATGAATACCTTGAGAGCTTTGACATTTAATTATTATAAATTTGCATGTGGCGAGTATAGTGGAAGCAGCCATGTTAAAAGAGGAAACCTGCAGAAGACAGTGTGGACAGGGACCAGCTAACTCCAGGGACTGATTAATGAAGTGTCAGGTGTGTAGAAAAAGCAGCACAGACACATCCTTGGAAAAGAGGGATTACCATTAAGCCCTGGGAATTCCGGGAAGGAAGGGGAGAGGGCTAATGGGAAAATACCTAGGCAAAGAAAAGGAGAGCATATGGTGTAGGCTGGCACTGCTGAGTATGCTGGGAAAGAGGACTTTGCAAAGAGTACTTGCTGTGGGAAATATTACCTGTGTATGATCGAATTTTTGGAGTCCTGGAGTTAGGGGTCCCAGCTATCTTCTAGAGGTTTGGCTCGGGGGTGACTAGAAGGAAAGGGAGCTGAACCTAGTCTATGGCTGGGAGGAACGTGGCTGCTTCCACTGTAGTCGGCGGAGCAGATTTACAGGTTTGGTGTATGAAGTGAAGAAATGGTTTTGTTCTAGCTAATGTAAATGTTTAATTTATATTCTGTTACATAGATGAAAACTATAAATGTATGATTTATATTCTGATACATAGAAGAAAACTGTAAATGTTTAATTTATATTCTGTTACATAGATGAAAACTGTAAAGGTATAAATTTATAGCCTGTTATGTAGAAGGAAACCATAAATGTTTATTTTAAATTCCTGTTAAGAAGAAGAAAGTTGTAAACATGTATTTCATATCCTATTATGTAGGAGAGAGCCGTAAAAGTTTATCTTAATACCCCGTTAAGCACAAGAGAGCTAACTTGGTTATGCTGGAATAAAATTCCTTATTATTATGTAAGAACTAGTGAGGAAACCCTGATGTAAATGTTTAACCAATTCTTTTCTTTTTACTGTTTGGTAGTGTTTCATACCGACCATCCCTAGAGGCATCGTAAATGCTGGCTTTTACTTTTTATTTTTCTGAGCAAGGGGATTTTCTCTTAGATGCAAAAATAAAAAGGTAATATTTCAAGCATGAGATTTGAACTCTTGAATAAAAAACCTAAATTGTAGGAGGTAACTTTATATCAGTTCTAAGTAATCATTCGACGACTAATAAAAAAAAAGAGGAACATTTTAATGTACATCGTTTTTACAATGCCTAAACCCTAACGGTGGTGTGAGTATGCAAGAATGAACTTTGATAAGGCTGATTTTTCTTTAAGATGGGAATGTGTCGACTCGAGGGTTTCTTCCTTTGGACCTGGGCGTCAAACCTATAGTAGCCGTAACTTGATAGCTGTGAAGAAAACCTGTTTAGTGACCCCTCGAAATCCCTTAGGTTCTGCCAAGAATCGGTTTAGGTTGGGGTTACTCACGCTGTCAATTTTTTTAAACATTGATGAATTTCCCAAACATATTTCAAACCTCCTTACGGTTGAAGATTCCAGTCACGGTCAAATTTTAAACTATGTAATATTTTAGCTATCGAGAGTTCAAAGGCCAATTCGTCTGGACCCACGGTCTGCGTGGGCTTGTCCCATCATTTTCCTTTGCCAAAAAAGAACTCAGCACGTTTTTTTAAATGATACCCAACCTCAACCACTTTTCACTTAATAATGAGGGTAGGGATTGGAGACTCGTCTATCCGGGCGATCAGACAGAAGATCGGGGCTGCTTAAAGAACTTTAATGTAATGTCCCTCTTGTTTTCCCTAAAGTGTTGTAAAAATTTTTGTAAATGTTTTCTGGTGTGGAGCTCAAGGCCAAGGCCCCATCAGTAAAACCTCATGAGTTGGGGAATTTACTTCCTTAATTTTGTAGGTCTAGGAGACTTAATAGAT
>LPNX010688364.1:28234-41349 GCA_001517045.1 Pseudotsuga menziesii
ATTATGTCTTTTTCTTGTAAGTTTATTGTATGAAGTATATCATAAGAAGAACAAAAGACATTGATCCTATATATATTTTCCAAAAAACATCTTAAAGTATTTTTATAACGAAGAAATAAAAATATTTATGCACAAGGGTTATGTTATATATATACACATATATAAGGAAAAAGGGCCATTATACCTATGTGTATTTTGGTGTTGACACATGCACATATATTTATATATTTTATTTAGATATAAAATATTGGGAGGACTGAAAATATTCAAGAGGTATATCAATTTCTTCCCTAAGAAGATATTCTCTTTCCACTAAGGACGAGTTGTAAAGGTACTCTTTCAATGTAGAAAAACATGGGAAGAATCATGGAATAAATCTTGGGAATTGATTTTTCCTAATAAGGATTCTGCGCGACCTTTTGGCCACTCGCCATTGAAATAAAAAAAGCTGGATAGTTGACTAGTTATTCGGCATTTTTTTTGGAAGTATAGAGGGCTATTTTAAGGAGAGCGCTGGTAGGAGAAAGGGGGCGCGCAGCACTGAGCATCAATTTCAGTTTTTTGAAAGATCTCTCTGCGTTTTCTATGGGGAAAAAACTCCGCGCTTTTAGAATGAATGAGCTCTTCAGGAATATCTATGATCTCCGTGTGTTTTTTTAAGAGGAGCTCTGCATTCTTAGGGGGATCTCTACATTTTGATTCTCTGTGCTTGATGAGCAATGAGATATATGGGAAGGAGCTATAATTTCTGCGCTTCTTATAGGAATGAACTCTGTGTTATGGAGGAGTCTCTCAGCCTTTTGTGCGAATGATCTCACCAATTTTAACCGGGTATGTAAATCCCATTCTGGTTCACGCTCTTGACAGATTGCTGCTTATGAATTTCTCTTAGCCTGCGATGATAGATTTGTTAGAAATCATGGTGTCATTTCCTTTCCTATCAGTTCTAAAGTACTACCATCATTTAAATGCTTGCATTGGTAGATCTTTATGGAATTGCACCTACCATTTAATTTCCAATCCATGTATGCGTTTTGTGGTGGAGTTTCATTACAGAATTAATAGATCCAAGCTGTGATTTAATTTTATACTGGATCATTGGTTTGAGTATGGATCTAGTGAAGTCCATGTGTTTGTTTTTGTGTTGAGTTTCATTTTCGATCTAGATAGACCATATAGATGCAGCTTAGAACTTATACTTGACTGGTTTATTGAGTATGGGTATAGTAAATGCATGCTTGCACTATGGAAGTTTTCATTATAGATCTAGTTAAACCATAGCTGCGATTTAACCCTTAACAACATTTTCCATTATTTTGATTCTGGAACTCTATGTCCTAGCTGCGATTTAGTTTGTACCGGATTGACTGTTGAGTGCAGATATACCAAAATCCGTGATTGCGTTAGGAGTTGGTGCTAGATCAAGAATATATGATAACTACGTTCTAAGCTTTATCCTGGATTGTTTTGTTAAGTAGCGAATCCATGTTGGGTATTGGTGCTTTATATATATATATATATATATATATATATATGGTTTATGGATCTTAACAAAAACAATGATGGGATATATATATAAAAGTTCTTATATATATATATACGGATGTTTTTATATAATAGTTATAAGGATGTTTCTATATAATACTTTATATAATGTTTATAGATCTTAAGAAAGTAAAGAGGCCGCCATGTAAGGTTTTATGTATATGGTTTTGTGGATCTTCACATAAAACAACGATGGGATATATATATAATGTCTTATATGGATAAGGATGTTTATATATAATACTTTATATATAATATTTATAGAAAGTAAAGAGGCTGCCATATAAGGTTTTATAAGTATCCACATAAGAGAGAGATGTTGATATATAATGTGATTTATATATAATGTTTACATATAAGATCTCATATCTCTCCAAAGAAAATGAAGATGTTGAGATACAATGCTTTATACAGAATCTTTATAGATTGTACAGCTTGGAAATAATCCCTAAGAAGGAGCCTATGAGGTTTAATAGAAAGAAATTATGGAAACAATGTTGTTCTAGATTGTAACATTTTTAATGAAATAAATGTCACAGTATGTGACAGTTTTGGTGGACATAACCCCAAGGTTGGGGTGAACCACGTACATCTTTGTTCTGTCTTCTTTTCATGTGTCTAAATGTTTCCTTTTACCTTTCCCATGTTTGTTTTATGTATCTGTGATAGATGAATGGATGAATGTATTGTAACGATATTCCTTGGTGTGAATGGAAGTGCTTCTCAGTATGATTCATTACTTAGAAAAATAAGCAGTGAGTAATATGATATTGTTAGTCGAAAATGGTAGTGTTTTCTCCAACAAGTATACATCTTCTTGTCTTCACAATAAGTATACATTTATATAGGAACTGAATTGGATATGTAATACCATGTAAGAATTAAAGTATGTTACAATCATACAAACACATAAATCAAAAGAAAGTTATTACCCTTTGCAGAATGTTCACCTTACATGTGTTTGAAGAATTATGAGAATGATGCCTATTATGTTTCAGAAGTGACTATTAAAATGGTTAGCCCTTTAAAGGTTTAGACAAGCCATCCTTTGCTTAAGGTGTTGTTAGCAGATACCACAACGATAGTTACTTAAGAGTCCCAATGTTTAATTGCAAATCCATTATACTATAATATGGTTAAAGCAACTGAAGTAGGTGTTAAGATGCATATGAGTGTCTCTCTACTGAAGTTAGACCTTTCAACCACAAAATCTTATGTTGTCACTAAGATTAGTATTTGCACCATAAATAAAGATGTATTATATCATAACTTCAAGGTAAGGCCTTCCTTGGAAAACCACTAATCTAAAGAAAAATGACAGTGCATGAAAGATTCTACCATAGCATTAGGGCTTATGTATATGTGTGTCTTAAGTCATGAAAGGATTACTTAATCATATATTCGAAGGTAAAATAAGCTTTCTTGGTTTATGTCATAAACATAAATCTCGACAAAGTGGATGCAAATAGCATGTTTGGATTTTATAGAGAAGAATGAATTTCGAGTCGTCAAAGGATTGTTTTGCAATACTTGTAGTTTGACATTATTGATTGAACATGCTTCATTGAATCGACTTTTAAAATCTGCCACTAACGGGATAGACTCTTTTTGCAGTAACAGCTAAGTATAATTCTTCCATTTTTCACACATAACTGCTTGAGGTATGAGGGGTACACTACATATGGTATTAGAGCCAAAGTTAAGACACTTGGGCCTAATTGGGCTCAAAACACTCCTACATGTTTTACTATGGAACTACATTTCTACTTACCTTGGAGTTGTGCAGGGGAGGCTGGAACATTAGCTCGAAATCACAAAGAAGATGACCCAATACTTTGTGAGTTCAATGTGAGACCCGAGCATGTAAGTACACAGGTATCCGGTTATTCTCCTGCTCACTTACGAATGTGTTTCACAAATAGCTAAGATGATTGCTTCATCTCTATTTTGAGTTGCACCAATAAACTTTACTGAGGTTTAGAGTCTTCTTGGAGAAACTCATGGTTGATGAAGGTATTATAGTAGTCCTATTATAATAGTAATGTGGGGTTGGAATTCATAGATGAATTGGCTGCTAATGACTTGTTATATGTTAAAATAATTCCATGTGAAAAAATGGTAGAAGTTTACACTGTAAAACACAGTAAATAATGTTGTTAAAAAGTAGCATTGAAAGGGAAACCTGATGAGATGACCCTTTAGGAGTGACTATCTAGCCGCAAAAACTATCACGCACAGTAAAAGATTTAAGCACAAGGTAAGCAATGCTAAAACATATGTTGTATTGTCAAGACTATATGAGTACAAACTTTATTAAATAGATGTTAGAAATACTAACGTTTGAAGCACCTTTTTTTTTTTTACACTTGCGGTGTCATGCAAACCATGAACAAATAACTTGCATGAAAGTCATATGGATGATTTACTCATCGTAACATATTTGGTGGTTTGATGGAAACCATGTCGCACATCTGAAACTAGGCTTATTTTCCCTTGAAAGGTTTGTTTCTTGTGTAATCTCTTTGCGCATTAACAACAGTGAATAATTGCTTTATATCTAGAAACATCGAGCATTGAAGGTGAATGCCGTAGGTCCTTCAAACAACCTTGCACCTAATTTGTTTCAGATCTGAGTTCAATGCCTATTTGAATTTGGTTGATAACATTGGGAATGACTGCTGAATGAACATTGAGATCGAAATCCCTATCTCACTTCCAAATTTAATCATGTACCAATTCTGAATTTGTTGCTGCAATTATATTTGGAATATGATTCTTGGTGAGTTTTCCTTTTGACATTTAGTCTCCTCCCTTGTGAATTGAATACTAAGGATTCTAATTTATTGCTTAACGAGTGTTTGACACATTTCTTGACATGGTAGAAAAAGAAGGATCAAAAGTTGACAATGATTTATGGTTATAAATCCATTAGTAGAGGTTTTGAAGTCTTGTATTTTAAAATCTATTCCTTGTTCACTAAAGTAACAAATATATATACAAGTCAAATTGTATATCTTTATGAGTCGTGACATTGCTGAACTGAGCATTGAAAATCCTTAAAAAAAATGGCGAATGTACTTGATCCATGTTGACCTTGCTAGGGGTATTGTGCATATTGGAGAGTGATGTTATACATACTGAAAATTTTCTGTATAGTACAAGTACCAGCTTCATAATTGTTAAGTAAATGAATTCTCAGAGTCATGCTCTTAATGGTGAATGTTCTAGAATCCGTTGCTTGTGCTTGGATTTGAGTTTTGATCTTGAAACTATCTCATGTTTTGATTAGCCCATGGATGGTACTTTTCATTTTTGGTATTGATCTACTAGACAAATAGACTATGTGTTGGATTGCGATCATATGTCTAATTGGAGATTCTAGCAAGAACCGTAGAATTAGTTCTAGTGCGAGATTGAAGGATCTTGTTGGTAATCTTCTGATGAAACCCATTAAGATTTTGATAACATTATTGTTGCTTGGATGATGTTAAGATTGGCATTTTAAGAGCTTGTATGGATTTGAATATCTATAGATATTTATGTTAAAAACAAAATAAAATAAAAAATAAACGAGTTCATGAATGTTGTATAATGTTACATGCTAACATGGCAGGATAGGCCAGGAACACTGTTGGTTGGAGCCGACCGTTACAAAATATTTGTTGCCATAGATAAGGAGGTTAAGTATGGGTGTTGTATTATTTAATACAATTGTTGAACCTCGACTTTTTTTTTACAAAAAACAAGGGCTAATTGTTGATGATGTTGTTGCATACTAACATTGCAGGCCTCACCAAGATTATGACCATGGCTACATTGGCGTACATGTTGGTATATAAATCTGCCTGTGTATGTAAGTTGCGCTCAATTACTCAAAGGGAGTAAGGAATAATTATCTTTCCTTGTTTTTTGCTTACGAGGATATATAGCTCGTGAATAATGATTAAGAATCGATGCAAATTAGGATAATTGATTATTGAAATTTTGGGCTGTCAATGAATGCTTTGACTGGCTATATAGTTGATTCATGAACTGAGACAATGACAATAAAGTCATGAAAGCACCCTGGAGTGTGTGCTGCAATAATCAAGGTTAAAATTTGTACAAATACGAACAAGGAAAAAAATTGGATGCTACGGGAGCACCGTGGTGTTAGGCAAGTGATTGCTGCATGAGCACACTGGTGTTAGGCATATATGCTGCGGGAGCACAATGGTGTTAGGCAAGTGATTGTCGTGTGAGCACATTGGTGTTAGGAATATGGTGTGGCAAAAGACCTAGGCAAAAATTTGGACATCTGGAAAGATAGGACGCTGTCTGATGTCACTGAGGAGAAAACTTTTACCTTGGGGTTAAAAGGGAGAGTAACCTCAGAATTATTGTAAGTCCACACCAGAATGGAAAGGAACTGAAAAGGAGTTTGGAAAACTTAACAAATGTTAAAATGTGTTAAATAAAATTTTCCAAGATACTGCTACATACTTAATGTGTAAGGTGAAGAAATGGTTCCTCAGGTAGAGGACAACATAATTTTCCAAAAGTTGGAGATAAAACCAACTGTAAAACGAGAATAATCATGTTTTATTGATGAATAAATTGCATTATTAAATGATTGGGTGTTATGATACAAATGTAAAACTAGAAAATTAAAGATTATTACAATGCAAAAGGACTTATGGATTTTGCTTAAGATAAATTATTATTTTATACACGATGTACTAAAGAAAATTGTGCTACGCCCGAACTTGTCGCAGGAAAACTACAGGTTTTGATTGATAGCACATGATGAAGATCAGGAAGGATCTACCATGATCGGAACAGAAAGATACGAAGCAGGAATGATGACCCAAAGGTGAAGACAAATGGAAAACACCGAGGACGTTGTTATTTTTAAGGGGGGAAGGATGTAATGTCCCTCTTGTTTGCCCTAAAGTGTTGTAAAATTTTTTGTAAATGTTTTCTGGTGTGGAGCTCAAGGCCAAGGACCCATGAGTAAAACCTCATGAGTTGGGGAATTTACTTCCTTAATTTTGTAGGTCTAGGAGACTTAATAGATTGCTGCAACTTGATGATAGAAAACTAAACAGAGANAGAAAAAAGAGATAAGAGAGATGAAGTATTAAGGCCTTTAGACATAATTTCATCTTATAAAAGAAGACATGGATTATTAGTATTATAAGGTCTAAGGGATGGACAAATTCCTTCTAGACTTAATGAAGATGGATTATGTCTTTTTCTTGTAAGTTTATTGTATGAAGTCTATCTATGATAGACTTAAGCCATTATAAGGAAACCGAGTATTGTGATATGAAGTATATCATAAGAAGAACAAAAGACATTGATCTTATATATATTTTCCAAAAAGCATCTTAAAGTATTTTTATAACGAAGAAATAAAAATATTTATGCACAAGGGTTATGTTATATATATACACATATATAAGGAAAAAGGGCCATTATACCTATGTGTATTTTGGTGTTGACACATGCACATATATTTATATATTTTATTTATATATAAAATATTGGGAGGACTGAAAATATTCAAGAGGTATATCAATTTCTTCCCTAAGAAGATATTCCATTTCCACTAAGGACGAGTTGTAACGGTACTCTTTCAATGGAGAAAAACATGGGGAGAATTGTGGAATAAATCTTGGGAATTGATTTTTCCTAATAAGGACTCTGCGTGACCTTTTGGCCACTCGCCATTGAAATAGAAAAAGCTGGATAGTTGACTAGTTATTCGGCATTTTTTTTGGAAGTATAGAGGGCTATTTTAAGGAAAGCGCTGGTAGGAGAAAGGGGACGCGCAACACTGAGCATCAATTTCAGTTTTTTGAAAGATCTCTCTACATTTTCTATGGGGAAAAAACTCTGCGCTTTTAGAATGAATGAGCTCTTCGAGAAGAGCTATGATCTCTGTGTTTTGTTTTAAGAGGAGCTCTGTATTCTCAGGGGTATCTCTACATTTTGATTCTCTGCGCTTGATGAGCAATGAGATCCATGGGAAGGAGCTATGATTTCTGCGCTTCTTATAGGAATTAACTCTGTGTTATGGAGGAGTCTCTCAGCCTTTTGTGTGAATGATCTCGGCGATTTTAACCGGGTATGTAAATCCCATTCTGGTTCACGCTCTTGAGAGATTGCTGCTTATGAAGTTCTCTTAGCCTGCGATGATAGATTTGTTAAAAATCATGGTGTCATTTCCTTTCCTATCAGTTCTAAAGTACTGCCATCATTTCAATGCTTGCATTGGTAGATCTTTATGGAATTTCACCTACCGTTTAATTTCCAATCCATGTATGCGTTTTGTGGTGGAGTTTCATTACAGAACTAATAGATCCAAGTTGTGATTTAATTTTATACTGGATCGTTGGTTTGAGTATGGATCTAGCGAAGTCCATGTGTGCGTTTTTTTGTTGAGTTTCATTTTTGATCTAGATAGACCATATAGCTGTAACTTAGAACTTATACTTGACTTGTTTATTGAGTATGGGTATACTAAATGCATGCTTGCACTATGGAAGTTTTCATTATAGATCTAGTTAAACCATAGCTACGATTTAACCCTTAACAACATTTTCCATTATTCTGATTCTGGAACTCTATGTCCTAGCTGCAATTTAGTTTGTACTGGATTGACTGTTGAGTGCGGATATACCAAAATCCATGATTGCATTAGGAGATGGTGCTAGATCAGGAATATATGATAACTGCGTTCTAAGCTTTATGCTGGATTGTTTTGTTAAGTAGCGAATCCATGTTGGGTATTGGTGCTTTATATATATATGGTATATGGATCTTAACAAAAACAATGATGGGATATATATATAAAAGGTCTTATATATATATATATATATATATATATATATATACGGATGTTTTTATATAATACTTTATATACATAATGTTCATAGATCTTAAAGAAAGTAAAGATGCTGCCATGTAAGGTTTTATGTATATGGTATCATGGATCATAAAAAAACAATGATGGGATATATATAAAAGGTCTTTTATATATATATACAGATGTTTTTATATAATACTTTATATACATAATGTTCATAGATCTTAAAGAAAGTAAATATGCTGCCATGTATGGTTTTATGTATATGGTATTATGGATCTTAACAGAAACGATGATGGGATATATGTAAAAGGTCTTATATATATAAGGATGTTTATAAATAATACTTTATATAATGTTTATAGATCTTAAGAATGTAAAGAGGCCGCCATGCAAGGTTTTATGTATATGGTTTTGTGGATCTTCACATAAAACAACGATGGGATATATATATAATGTCTTATATGGATAAGGATGTTTATATATAATACTTTATATATAATATTTATAGAAAGTAAAGAGGCTGCCATATAAGGTTTTATAAATATCCACATAAGAGAGAGATGTTGATATATAATGTGATTTATATATAATGTTTACATATAAGATCTCATATCTCTCCAAAGAAAAAGAAGATGTTGAGATACAATGCTTTATACAGAATCTTTATAGATTGTGTAGCTTAGAAATAATCCCTAAGAAGGAGCCTATGAGGTTTAATAGAAAGAAATGATGGAAACAATGTTGTTCTGGATTGTAACATTTTTAATGAAATAAATGTCATAGTATGTGACAGTTTTGGTGGACGTAACCCCAAGGTTGGGGTGAACCACGTACATCTTTGTTCTGTCTTCTTTTCATGTGTCTAAATGTTTCCTTTTACCTTTCCCATGTTTGTTTTATGTATCTATGATAGATGAATGTATTGTAACGATATTCCTTGGTGTGAATGGAAGTGCTTCTCAGTATGATTCATTACTTAGAAAAATAAGCAGTGAGTAATATGATATTGTTAGTCGAAAATGGCAGTGTTTTCTCCAACAAGTATACATCTTCTTGTCTTCACAATAAGTATACATTTATACAGGAACTTAATTGGATATGTAATACCATGTAAGAATTAAAGTATGTTACAATCATACAAACACATAAATCAAAATAAGGTTATTACCCTCTGCAGAATGTTCACCTTACATGTGTTTGATGAATTATGAGAATGATGCCTATTATGTTTCAGCAGTGACTATTAAAATGGTTAGCCCTTTAAAGGTTTAGACAAGCCATCCTTTGCTTAAGGTGTTGTTAGCAGATACCTCAAGGATAGTTACTTAAGAGTCCCAATTTTTAATTGCAAATCCATTATACTATAATATGGTTAAAGCAACTGAAGTAGGTGTTAAGATGCATATGAGTGTCTCTCTACTGAAGTCAGACCTTTCAACCACAAAATCTTATGTTGTCACTAAGATTAGTATTTGCACCATAAATAAAGATGTATTATATCATAACTTCAAGGTAAGGCCTTCCTTGGAAAACCACTAATCTAAAGAAAAATGACAATGCATGAAAGATTCTACCATAGCATCAGGGCTTATGTATATGTGTGTCTTAAGTCATGAAAGGATTACTTAATCATATATTCGAAGGCAAAAATAAGCTTTCTTGGTTTATGTCATAAACATAAATCTCGACAAAGTGGATGCAAATAGCGTGTTTGGCTTTCATAGAGAAGAATGAATTTCGAGTCGTCAAAGGATTGTTTTGCAATACTTGTAGTTTGACATTATTGATTGAACATGCTTCATTGAATCGACTTTTAAAATCTACCACTAACGGGATAGACTCTTTTTGTAGTAACAACTAAGTATAATTATTCCATTTTTCACACATAACTGCTTGAGGTATGAGGGGTACACTACATTTAATGATGGCATAAACTTAAGTTCTACATTTATCAATAATCTTTTCAGCAAACGTTAAGGGAGGCAGCGACATATTTGGGATGCCTCAGACAGCTCATACCACATTAAAAGATAGAGAAAAGAAACAGTCCATTCTTTTACTTAGATATACATTAAAAAAAAATTTAAATGATAAAAACAGATAGTTCTTTTCACAGAAGTAAATTAAAAGACAGAGAAAAGAAATAGTCCATTCTTTTACTTAGATATACATTAAAAATAGGATTTAAATGATAAAAACAGACAGTTCTTTTCACAGAAGTAAATTAAAATCTAGAGAAAAGAAACAATCCATTCTTTTACTTAGATATACATTAAAAGACAGGATTTAAGTGAGCGAAAATAGTCTGTTCTTTTCACCGAAATACATTAAGGGACAGAGAAGAACAGTTCATTCTTTTTCATAGAAATAAATAGAGACCCATCTCTTCAGCCGAACCTCAGTCCTCGACTTAAGGCCATAAATTTAAAGATGGGGCGTTTTACAGAAAGGAGGGCTCATAGCCATCCGCTTTTTTTTCAAAATATTACCAGAGAGTAGGGATGCTACTTAGTTTGTCTGCCACGACGTGGCTTGGGTGCCATGCACCTCCTTTAAACCCCAAAACCTTTCTTCTGTAAAGTACATCAAATGAAGGAGAAAAAAAGACCGCTCTGACCGAAGAACCAAGGACCAGCATACAACGTCACAAAGCTGTTAACACCACTTACCAGAACTGCCACCCGCATGCGCTACCCCTTTCCCGCTCCGGATGCCTGCGAAATTTTTTACCAGGGTTAAATCCCTTTAAGAAAAAGTGGATACAGGATTTTTTTA
This sequence comes from Pseudotsuga menziesii, assembly GCA_001517045.1. Lineage (NCBI taxonomy): Eukaryota > Viridiplantae > Streptophyta > Pinopsida > Pinales > Pinaceae > Pseudotsuga > Pseudotsuga menziesii. Next base: position 39,408 of record LPNX010688364.1, read on the forward strand.
GAAAACATAGTTATTTGAAGCAAGACCAGCTTACTTGAGGCGCTGAGGCTCGAGATGTAAGCTCCTGTACAGCTTTCCCCCCCTTCCGGAAGTCCAGAGGTGTTTACACCGGTTCCCCAAAGCCTTGAACTAACATTGAACTGACAGAGCCTTCGAGAAGGCTTTACATCTTTCCAAGATTCACAACGTACTGTCCCCTTAAAGAGTTCATTAAAAGAGAGCGTATTGTGCTAGAGCGACACCTCACCTTTAGGCTTCCTGAATTTATGGTTGCCAACCTCGTAATCATCATGGTTTGGGTGGAGGCAAGAAAAGTTCCAGCCACGCTGGATAACCCTTTTTGTTCCACTACTGTCACCTCAACAGCGTGGACCTCCCCTTGGAAACCTGCGACAGCCATATCCCATGTGGCAATCAAAACTTTGGATAAGCCGAATTATAAGGTCCATTCCATTAAAAAGGAGAGCGCAGTTTTTGGATCTTGGATAAAACCCTACGATACCATAGGTAAGTGGTATGCAACTTTTCTTCCTTGGAGCAAGCATAGCTTTTGGATCCATGCTAGCCCCTTGTATCTTTTCCTAAGCTTTGGACCTATGTTTTGATGGGAGGACTTGCCCTTTTGAAGTCTTTCTTTTTTCCCTTAGGAGTGCTTGGTGCCAAACCCTGACGAAACACCTGTCATCAGAAAATTGTCGTCAGCCGAAGCTCTGTAAGTGGCATTAACAACCCTTGGTACCAGTCTGGTGTCTATGGTTTTCACCTGTAAGGCTTTTCTTTTTTCTATACCTTCTAGACATAAAAACCATGAATCAAATTACATTCTTTCCAACCTTTGACCAATAAATTATAGATGAGACTAATCAAACTTTTAATGCCAAGGCCTTACCTCTTGGGTATTCTAGGGAACTATATTGAGTATATGCCTTGATTATAAAGTTGAATAAAAGGAAAAAAAAAAAGGGCGTACACATATTTGGGTTTTTTGGAGGTAGTTCACAACCTTCCTCTCCCTCTCCCTCTCCAACCCCCCTCTCTTTCCCTCCCTCTCCATCCCCCCTCTCTATCCCTCTCCCTCTCATTGTCCCTCCCCCTCTTTACCATCTCCCACTCTCCCTCTCCCTCACATTATCCCTTCTCCCTTTCCCTCTCTCTTCCACTTCTCTATCTTCTCACCTCTCTCTCCCTCTCCCCCTCCCCCTCCAATTATCCCCATATCAATCTCCCTCTCCCTCTCATGCTCTCCCTCACTCCCACCTCTACCCTCCCCAACTCTCTCTCTCTCTCTCTTTCTCTCTCTTTCCCCCCCCTCTCCTCTATCCCTCTCCTACACCCTCACGTTTTCCCCATCCATCCCACCTCTCCCCTCTCCCACTCCCTCCCTCCCCACCCCCTCTCTCTCCCACACACATACACTCATTCACCCATTCCCTCCACATATCCCTAGCCTTCCTCAAGCTCACTCTGTGTGTGTCCATCCCACCTCTCCCCTCTCCTCCCCAACTTTCTCTCTCTCTCTCTCCACCCTGACTACGCTATACCCTATGCCCTTATCCCTCTCCTCTCTCCCTCACTGTGTCCCTATCTGTCCCACCTCTCCCTCTCCTCTCCCCCTCTTTGTCACAATGTCCTTGTCTGTCCCTCCCTATCCCATCTTCTCACTACCTATACTCCTTCTCTCACAAATATACAACCCCTCCCAACCCTCCCTCCCACTCTCTACATCCCACTCCCACTCTCTCCATCCCCATCCACTTCCCCCTCCTCCTCTCCCATTGCATCTCCCTCTCCATCTCCTACTCTCATCATCACCCTCCATACACCTACCCCTACCCTCATCTCCCTCTCTTTATCTCTCCCCTTATCTCTTCCCCCTCCATCACTCTCCCTTCCCATCCCTTTACCTATCCTCCCCTCTTTATCCCTCTCTCACTCCCCCCCC
>LPNX010688364.1:86518-98641 GCA_001517045.1 Pseudotsuga menziesii
ATATGATGAAAAATATTTTCAATAGATGCAAACTGTAAAAATTAAAATTTCAAACTCTATTTCAGTTAGTTAGATTTTAATACCTGCAATTTACAATATGACATAATGTTAAACATTTAAATGGATGGATCAACTTACCTGTATTGATTCCATACACAGTTTGTCGAAATCATGTTGTGTGGCATCTACAAGACTTTGCTGAGTCGACAAAACCTTTCCGTTATGATACTGAGTCCTGGCCTCCCACTCATCTGTGAACATGATGGAATTCTCAACACCATGGTGTACAACACATTGTGTATTTTCACATCATGTATGTAATCGAAACATAAGTGAACTCACAGAAATTAAACACTAACTTGTGTTCTATAAATTCAAATAAAACATAAATTACAACACATCATCGACATGCCACTAATGGTAAGAACATGACGGATACTGTGAATGTTTCTCCTCTACATTCACTTTACAGTTTTATTGTACAATTTGACTAAGTGACATAATAAAAGTCACGATAAAATAATTGCAATTATACGCATCTCTGTAATTTATGAAGTTAGGATGAAGGAACTAGTGTATTTACAACATGGTCATCATCGGGGGAAATGAAGGATGGCATTGTGTTTGCAAATTAGAATTGAGTACATCGATAAATACACTCCTCTAAATAGAGAAAAAAAAAAGAATTAGTATTCTTTTATATGTATGTCTATCTGAAAGATGTATAATGAAAAAACTAAAATATATAAATATACCTGCACTCTCGATGGTGGTCAACATCTCTCATATAGTCGATAGTAGAAGTATTAGTCACCAATAGCATACAAGATGAAATCATCATGCTCAAGCTTACTCACGATTGACTCATCAATCCTTTATAACTCACGAACTATGGGTGAGGACGTAGTGTGGACCTCTTTTCATAGATGGAAACTAAGACACTACCCAATGCAATTCACATGGATCCTTCCAATAGATTGCATGTATCCACTATGAGTTACGATGGCTTTGTGAAATCTACATATCGGACAACACTTCATCAAATGGATGAAATCAATTAAGGAGAGGGTGACATGGTAATAATATCTCTACAAGCCCTAAGAAAGTTATAATTTTTTCCATGTCTGACACCATAGAAATATATCATCATACTTGTGTAGTTAGGATTCATATCTAGGTGTTGCTGCCGCAACTGTACTCCCCAAATTTATTCTTATTTAAATTCTGGGCCCCTCCTCATCATTTTTCCTAGTTGGCTCGTTAAAATGCTTGAGTCTCAGGCATATCTTCTTTTCATTTTACTTTGAAGATTGGATGCCAGCAGGTTTATTCATTTCCATGTTCAATTTCAGTGAAGTCGTGGATTTCTGGCCATGAAGAAGTAAAATTTTGTTCTTCAGGGCAGCCTTTGTGAAGAAAACGACTTTGGTTGTTAACGCTGCTCAAATCCTTGAGTTTTCCCATAATCAAGCCTCATTTTGCTGTTGGATCGGAAGCTGCAAAGTTTCAGCCTCTCCGTCATTGTGGCTCCAAGATCTTTTCTTCGTCCGAAGTCTGAATCTATCCGACGCCCGATTCATTTTAGCCTTCGATCGCTTGCCCGTAGCCTCTCCTCCTCCGCCGTTGCGGCTGGGTGATCTCTTCTGCTCCTGATCTGAGTGTCTTCCTACATCCGACTAATTTTTCCCATCCACCCTGCGTATCCTCTAGCTTTCCTCCTCCGCTGTTGCGGCTCCTAGAGTCTTCTGGTTTCCAAAACTAAAAAACCATCCGACGTCCGATTTATGGCATATCCCACCCGCGTTTCGCTTAGCTGTGACTTAAGCCTCATCTGACGTTGCGGCTGGAATATCCTCCTGGCCCCCGAGCTCACTTCCTTCTGACTGCCGACTTGATTTTTTTCCCGCTGGTGACCATAGGATATTTTACCAAGCCCGTATGTGGTGCACCCGGCCATTTCCTTGTAAGATGGTGGTTAATTGATAATATTTGTTGTTGAACCATGATCCTGAATTGACTGTAGGCAGTTTCAAGGAGACCGGTCAATCCACCACGATAAGAAGAAAGACTAACCCGCTTGGCGGAGGTCTGACTGAAACAACGAAAATGGAGAATGAATTCCGGAGTTGTAAAGGCATGATCCCAGAAACGGATCAGTTACCAAGTGTTTCATGATCACCTACTGACAAAAGATCAGAATATGAAGTGTTGAAGAAATTGAAAGACCACACGTCTGGGGAGGAAAATGAAGCACTCAGTAGTTGTAGTTTAAATATTTGAAAGAAGAAGAAAAGGGGCTTTTAGCCCCTGGAAATTTTTTTAAATGTTTGCTTGTAAGAGGAACTACTTCGTTTTGCAAAGGAAACTGCAATTTTTTACCTATTGGAGAGAGTGAAAAGTGGAATGTATCAATGCAACGCAATGAATAATGTTGAAGAAGAGCTATTTCATTTTCAGCTGTGTTTCATTTACTGTAAGAGTATTTAATGTTATGAACCTATGTTCTTGTTAAATGTTCTTCAGTAGTTTCTGGGATATTGATTTCACTGTGGGTAATGAATGTTGTTATAAAATGATCGGCTATCTAGTTATTTGAATATCATGAAGTGTTCATGTGTCTTGAAGGAAATATCAGCTACCTGTGATTCTTCATAATGCATGTGCAAAATGTATTGCTCACCCAAAATGATAACCTTGCTCCCTAGGGATAGATAAGATAGTTAGTTGTTGCTTTATATCTGATTTGGCTGCTTGCGAGAATAAGACGATAGATAAGAACCCGCGCATCACATTGTGACCGCTCCCTGCATCTTGATTGCTCTGGATTTAGTTAGGCACTTGCATCTCATTTCTTAAATTCAAAATACAAAAACTCGGTGGGCCGGGCCACAACCGGTAAAGCCTTTTTTTTGTTTCTTGACCTACGGTAGCCGGACCACAAATCAGATGGATTCCCTATTCCAAACAGTCAATGGGCTAGTTGGGAACGTTGATTGGGGAGAATCCCTCACTGTTGCCGCCTGCGAATTTCCAGGCATCAACAGTTTTGGCGCTAGAAGGAGGGCCGCCAGTGTATGGCTAGCCAAGGAAACCCGTTTTCCCGAGATTATTCCACTGGTTACAGTTCTGAAAGTAGCAGACCACGCAATCTAATTTCGGAAGAAGAGGAAAGAGAGTATCTATATCCCGTTCGCAATGAAATTGTTAATGACCTAAGAAGACATACCTGTGCTTATGGGAAGAAGATTGGAGGATTGCCAATTATTCCTGAATTGCCTAGAAGAGAGTACAAGAAGAAAGACCGTCCTATAATAGAAGACTCAGTGCTAGTTGGTGACTGGGAAGAAATTGTGGAAACTGACTTGCAAGAAGTTGATCTACCTTTGAATCAAGAAGGCCCAGATACCCCGTACAGTTCTCCTGTTCACACCCCTATTGGTTCACCTCCTCACTCTCCACCTCGACTCATGGCTGTCGTTAACGCCAATCAACCCCCACCTAATCCACCAAACCCACCGCCAGCTTGGAAAGCTAGATCACCTCTAAATCTGACCCCGCCTTTGCATGACCTACCTCAAACCTTCGAGAAGTTACTGCCTAAATTTGACCCCAATGAGAAGATCCTATCGGACGATCATCTACAAAGTTTCTACTTGGCAATAGAAGGTCTGAGGGATGGGGAACACGAATATGTGGTGTGTAGACTATTCCTGCATACCCTCAAAGGAGCTACGGCCTCGTGGTATTTTGGTTTGCCTGCCAACTCTATCCCAGACTAGGATACCTTCGAAAGAATGTTTAGAAGCAAGTATGTAGTCCAAAAGACTCATGCTTCCCTCATGAAAGGATTGTCTGCCCTGAAGAAAGAGAAAAAGGAAAAAATGCACAGTTTCACACAAAGGTTCATAGCATATCTTAAGAACTTTTCTGAAATAGACAAGCCTTCAGAAAAAGTACTAATTGAGTACTATACTTCAGCTCTGGGTCCTCATCTGGCCATGTTTGTGAAAGGTAGGGCCAAGCCTACTCTGACAGAAACCTATGAAGAAGAAGAAGTGGTGGAGGCTGAAAGAGAGAGCATTGAAGATTACCCCGAACAATCAGGAGAGAGAAGGAAAACTTTATTGTTCACTAAGCCTAAAGAGGAGAAAGCACCGGATTATGAAAGTATGGCAAAAATGATGCAAAAGCTGTCTAATAAGATCATAGACTTGGAAAAAGAGAAGGAAACACATAAGTTCTACAGGCCTTATTATAAGAAAAGGGAGGAAAACAATCAGTCCCAACCTCCTCCTCACAATACCGTGTCTATGAACCTGACAGAGATAGGGATGGAAAATTTCTGCACCTTTCATCAGCAGCCTCACTCTGAAAAGAGCTTCCCACAATGGATAAATTCAATGACGTTAGTCATGAATCAGATGTTGGATTTGAGACTAACAGAAGAAGATGATGATGATAGGAAAGAAAGTGCTGCTTCTACTTCTACAAAAGAACAGGAAGAAGAAACTTTGGCATTATGGAGTTCGATCTCCCTACTCGATGCAGAAGAAGATATCACTCAAAAACACAAAGATGTCAGGGAGGCTAACGTGACAACCAGAAGTCAAGGGACAATTAGTGATGACAGTCTTTTACTTCCAAAGATCAGAAGGCTGTAAAGAAACATCAAGAAGAAATTTCAAGATAAATCCTTGACTGATAAGATTCAGGAATTCACTATTAACAGTCAGAATCTTGAGTAGAACAGAATATTGCCCGAGCCAAACGAAGAGAAGGTGAGTGCTGATAAATCTCTGTCCATTAAACAACCTCTTGAATATGACGTCGTTGAAGACTTAAAAAATATAAAGGCAAACGTCCTGCTGTTTGAAATGTGCAAAGTACCTCAGCAAAAGGAAAAGCTATTGAAAGCACTGGAAACATCAGAAGAGGAGCGACCTGCTGTCAATCAGCCTCTGGATGAAGAAGAAATCGGAGAAGCTAGCACTGGAGGTAACTCTAAAACTAAACAGGCACCCTTCCTCCTGACATTTAAAATTTTTAATCATAACGTACACAATTTTCTAGTAGACTCAGGGGCGTCAATTAATGTCATGCCCGTATCAGTATGTAAGAAAATCAATGGGCAGTTTAAGCCAACCACATGGAGGGTGGTGCAATTGGATAGGACAGATGTTAAGGTAATTGGTGAAATGGAGGACATTCTAATTTGTCTGGCATCAAATGACAAAGTATGCCAAGTTATCAACATCGTGGTGGCTGATATACCAGACGCTTATGGCCTGGTCCTGAGCAGAGATTGGTCAGCTAAATTGAATGGATATTTCTCCTCATATTGGTCACACCTGTGGTTGTCGTACAAAGGAATCCCCAATCAGATTAAGGTTCTGAGGGAGCCTCACATGAAGTACAATGTTACCCAGCTGGATGAGAAGAATATACCAGTCGAACCTGTGTTGGGAAACTACTTTCTCGAACTGGAACTAGGGAAATATCAAGTGGAAGAGGCCAGTGACATATCTGACACCCAGCCTAAACTCCTTCGTTTCTTGCAAGCTGATGAGTTTGATTGTAAAATAGTAGATTTAGCAGTAGAAGTAGATTCTTTTTCAGTAGATAATGTTTTTTGGACTTTATTTTTTTATGGATCTAAAACATTATAAGGATCAGGGGCAGGCTGCGTCCTCATTGATCCACAAAAAAATAAACAATTCCTGTCTTGTAGATTAGAGTTTGAGTGTACTAACAATACATCTGAGTATGAAGCACTGCTGTAGGGACTCAAGGAAGTGATTGAGCTAAAGGTTAGTAATTTAAAAGTTTTTGGGGATTCAAAAATAGTTGTAAAGCAAATAAGAAATCAAATACATTATGTTTCCCCCCATTTGAAATATTACCAAAGTGAGGTATGGGATTTGCTTAAATGTTTTCATGAATTCAATATTGTTTCAATCACAAGAATGAAAAATGCGGCCGCTGATCTTTTGGCCACATCAGCTGCCAAGCTAGTACCCACTAATAACAGATGCTCTATTGAATTACTTTTCAGGCCTTTCGTACCAGATATGATCACCAATCTGAGGGTGTTCGATGATGACCAGCAAATCATAGAATGTTTGACCAATGAGGATGTATTCAAAGGAGCGATCATCGACGATGAAAAACACTAAGCCGAGATGAAATTTGACAATTTCGTCCCTAAAGGAGTCAGAACATTAGAGAAAATGTTTGACTTGAATGAAAAATTCCGAAGACCCACTAATGTAAAGACGCACAGCTCAACCTTGCAGTTCGAACTGATAAACTTGGGGGCTGAGACAGATCCTAAGTTTGTGAACCTTGGAAAATGCTGTTCACCTGCCGAAAGGGATAGGTTTGTCATTTCGTTCAAGCGGTACAAAGATGTCTTTGCCTAGACATACGCAGATTTGAATACCTATGACACCAGCATTATCAAGCATATCATCCCTATTCAAGCAGGTGTCAAGCCATATCAGCAGCCGTTAAGGAAGATGCACCCCAAGTTGGAGCCACTGATTCAAAGCGAGGTAAAAAAAATGCTGGACGCTAGGATTATTTTTAAAGTCCAGCACTCAGAGTGGGTGTCAAATTTGGTGCCGGTCAGGAAAAAGTCGAGAGAAATTAGACTGTGTGTGGACTTCAGAAACTCACTACTACATTTCAATCCAAAATCCGACGGTTACTTCCGACGGTGCGTGGATTTTTTTTTTAAACCTACAAAAAATCACAAAGATAATTTTTTTTTTGTAAATGTGGCCAGACGCATCGGTTAAGCAACGGCTAGCCTCATAACCGTCGGTTAAGCGACGGCTATTGAGGAAGCGTCGCTTAAGAGACGGCACTGACAAACACCAATTTAACTTTCCTCTTCGAATCAAGCTCTCTTATTTTTGTTAGGGTGGAGGTAACTTCACAGAAGAAAAGAATGCAGACTCATTGTTGAGTGAATCGAGTTCTCTCCTTTGTGTGAGGGTGGTGAATGCCCTCTCAACTGTTGCGTGAAATGAAGAATTCTAGTTGGGCTGAGATAGGGCAATATCCCCCATTGGATAGTAAGCTCTACTTTTGCACAGTCTTGAAAATTAATGCTTTCATGTCCATGGAATTGGCATGGAAGGACGAAGCCAATGTGTAGGAGAGACGTAGATCTCGAGCCACATTGGTCTAGCCTGAAGAAGATAACTTGGATAGTGGACTTAGGGATTGTTCCGATGTGTCTTGGTGATTGCTCTCTTGAACATGGAGTTGGTCCAGTGTCGAGGGTTACCTTGAACCCTAAGTTGGTGTGACCTTTGTGTTAATACTGCGTGGAGAATCCCTTGACTTTATTTACAGAGATACCCTTCCAGATTTAGAGGAACATGCAGATTTAGGAGAGATTTCTGATCCATCCCCTTGCTTTAGGAGAGTTGGGGTTGCGGTTTCTGCTATTCAAGGCCCCATATTGCACTATATTCACATCCCTGAATCAAACTTGGGTCAACAATTTGGGGAACTACTTGAAGATGTTGAAAATGCGGATGTCACATTTGATGTATCAGGGGAAAAATTTCATGCCCACAGATTTGTTCTGGCAGCACGTTCCCCTGTATTTAAATCCATGTTCTTTGAGTCCTCTGGGGAGTGGAATGACAAAGAAATTAGCATAGAAGGAACAAGGCCAGAGGTTTTTAAGGTGAGCTTTCATTCTTCCTATGATTATGGAATTGTGCTTTCTCTTTATTTTAATTTTGGAAGATTGGGTATTTGCCTTGAGCTTGTAATTTTTTTCCTTTAAAGGCATTCTTGGATGAATGGAAATTATTTTGCATTATATGTATATATTGTAGTGTATGGGAGAGGCTTATGTTTACAGGTTATGCAGAAACTTGTGGACAGTGAAGGGCTTGCAAAAATGTTCAATGTGCCTTTGTGGAGGGTTCGACCTACTTCTTGAGCCTCACTAAAGACTTTGCAGGGGAGAACTGGATCCTCTGATGTCTTTTCATGTGTATTTTTCTTCAAACTGAGTATACCAATTTCATGTTTAAACCTCTGAAGACTTTTGACACCATTGGTTCCAGCAGAATCCAAGCTATTCCCATTTTGGTGCGTAATGCTAGAATTATCGGAGATTTTTTATCCACATGCCATTTCTTTTATCAGCTTCTGAACCCTATCCTCAGCTTCTTGATTTACATTAGTTGAGCTGTTGTTTGTAAGCCTAGGTGAACCAGTGTCATTGAAGGACTGGAAACCAAGCCCATATGCAGAGCTAACTGCAGACTGCTGCTGCTGTTGAGATCTTGGAGATTGGTCTGTATGTATAGGCTTCCCAAACAACATAAAAGGTGTGCTCTTCGATGTAGAGCTAGTGGTGCACCTACTGATTTTATGCTCACTCTGTGATGAATTTCCCATGGTCAGCAAACAAGATAGACTGTTCTGCACCTCAGACCTATCGAGCTGAGAAACGCTTCCTATATTGAGTTCTATGGATACACGTGTGGACATAGCGACTGGTTCTTGGTGCTTCACATTATCTAAGAACAATCTAGATTGGATGTTGTTCTGATGTATATCTGAGAAACTCATCCCATAAATAGTATCATGCCTGGCTCCCTCCATGCCTGCAGGTACATTTTCTGAAACACTGTGCCAAGGGTTTATCTGTCCTAGCACATTATTGGTGAGAGTAGCCATTTGGAGTCCCATGATCCCCCTTTGGCCCTAAAGATGAAACTCTGGAGGCTGAGTAACTCGGAGCTTCTTCTTTGGAAGCATAAAGGGTGTCATTTGGATGGCAGGCATGTTGGAAACAACCTCTACCATCCAAGGGCTTACTCTTTTGACACTTTGTAACAACTCTTGCTCATCCCACGTTACCTGTTGCACAAAATTCCCAGCAATGATATTCAAAAAGCTTCCAGTGCTACTCCGTCATTTGATCTGTTCAGATCCAATCTTCACATTCATCTACTCTGGCTTCTAACTAAGAACTGGTGAAAGAAAAGCTTCAAATGTTCTTTAAAAAAGTGTTCTTATGCGTCAATTATAAATAAGCCCATAATGGGTTAGCTTCTTTACATATGTTATAACTCATAGTTTACACCATACCAAATCCAAAACACCATTGATTACTGGCAAACTTTACAGATCACATCTAGAGGGTGGTTTTCAGGTCAATTGTAATCTAATACAAATCATAACTGACAACTGGGTTAAAAGATTCAAGTAGCCTCTACTAGGTCCTGTCTATTCCTTCAGAGACCGAATAGACAGATTCTCTTCATCATCAAAGCGACGACAGTGACATTGTACAGTTCTCTTTAGTGGGTCTTGAGTACATCAAACACATCATAATGTAGAAAATAATACTTTCAGTGATTATACCATCCAGTTAAAATGGATTCCCTTGTTACCTTTATTCTTCATTATCTCATCAGGTAACAGTGAAGTATATGTACATAAAAAAAATTGAGGTACTGTCTGATTGTTAAGCAACAGAGGTAACTTGGAATTTTTGGGTAAAGCTTCTGTCTCCAGTCTTCAAAGTGTGCAACATTTGGTTGCTCTAGACTCCAGAGAATCAAGTATTGAATCTTAGTTTTTGTAAAGTACACGATATTTTTGTAATGCAATCAGAATTCCTACCCTCTAGTACAATAAACAACATTAATATATTCAATTCGACTATATTGCTGAAAAATATTGAAGTTTCTTCTATATCGAAAGAAAGGTAACCATAGTATGGTTGTTGAGAAGGTGCCTGCACAAAGTTTTGGAAGAACTCGCTACTTATTCAGCATTAGTAGAAGTTCAGGCAAGGCACAAACATGCCAAGCTATCTACCATGAGAATCTTATAAATCCCTGGAATGTGGAATATGATGTTGCAGTCATTAATCTTTATTTTTTCCTTGATTGGAATGGCTTGATCTGGTACCAAATTTCAAAGCAATAGAGACGTTATATCAATTGTTTATTTCATGTAGCAGAATATCTATCTACTCATGATTCAAAGCGCATATCAGTGGTTTTAACATTTTATGGGTTCTCAGCTAATGTGTAAAGAGGACACCCAATATGAATGATGGAAATGATAAGATCAACAATGCAGAATACAGCACACAAACAGACAGGTCTCAAACAACAATAGCAGCAGTATTTGCTAATTCTCATCTGAACCATTGTATATTCTGCATGGAAACATGTCACAAATTGTCATGATATCTCACTTTCAAATGTCCATGTTAGCTTCTGATCAACATATATTACCATTGCATTCCGATTAAGATCAATACTATGATACTGTGGTAACCTCCACCTGATTGCTACTGCTACCTTTAAAGTTACATTGGTTGGTCTTTTTCAAATCTGTTAGGGTCATATAACCTTTGTTCAGCAGGAATTCACTCCATTTCTTTCCGTTGATGTCCTCAAGCATTCCCTAATTTTCCTCTAATAATGAATCTAAGAAAATACTGCTACTAGCCCTCATTGAGTAAAGAGATTGATAAACCTAGATCTCTCATCTGACTTTTCTGACCTCCTCTTCTTCCATTTAACCTAGCTTGGCATTGGTAGCCATCTTTTCTTTGTTTGATCCTCCCCATATATTAGAAATGTTACATCCATCCAAACGTAATAATAGCAGCATTCACCTACACACGTAATCTGAAAATGATATGATTCTGGTCATTAATAAGGCCTATGACAAAATTTTCCGCTTGAAAAGAAAATTCTCCATTTCTGACAATTCTGAAAATTCTCCAAACTAAAGTGCAATATGTTTATTTATTGTACATGATTCGTTTAACATATCCATTGACCTCTCCTTAGCAGTTTTATTAATGATGAAACATCTTCTAGTTGTACCCATTTATAAAATTATTGAGAAAAACACGTACAAGCTGAAGTCTTTATGTCATGTTAAGCACAATGAACTTCTTTAGTTCTATTTCAAAGTACGATGTTTGTTCATGTAAATGTTCCAGAGTTTATACACTGTTGTTTCCTGTTTCCTCCATGGAAAAGTGGATTATTTAAACTACAAGGGATCTTGTTCAATAAGTTTTATTGCTTCTTGAGGCATGCCAATCCACTTCCACTGCCTTTCTCAGCTTAAATTTTTCTTCAGCTGTCCCTATTCTTTCAAAGTCTTTGAATTTTTGAATTACAGTACACATTTGAATCATAGTAGGTAGCAGTTTTTCAGCAGCTTTAGTGTTTCTTAGCTAGTTTTCTATGTTTTGTGGATTGAAGGCTCTTAGAGTATTGAATATATTTCTGCTGAGTTTATGATTGTAAATTTGGGCTTTTGTAAACATGGCTGTATGAGTTCTGCCACTGTAGACATCAATACATGTTTTCTCCCATAAAAAATAGTTTGACCCATGAGAAGAATGTGTATTGAAATGACACTGAATTTTAGCTTCCACACACAAATACTGTGAATTTTATCTCTCAAACCATGGACAGAAGTAGGTGCTCCATAGGGATGTGTGCCAAAATTCCAAGCCATAAGAAATTAGTTTGATGTATCCTTGCTTTCAACATATATTCCAAGAAAGAGGGCATTCCATGGAAAACAGGCTAGATGCGCTACGATGCTTTTACACTAAACCTTCCATGTGGTCAAACCAAACTCAAATAACCCAAAATTGCCCTCATCATGTCTGTACAAGGCTGGTGTACCACTTCAAACATATCAACACTATCAGAAGAGGGTGTACCACATCATCAAAAGCTAAAAACCTAAACCATACTATCTCATCCACTAACCACTGTTAGAACATCTCATTTCACACACAACAGCATAAGATTATCCAATAGGTTAGCACATCAAAATTCTAGCAATGTGATCCTGCAAGCTCGATTCTTGTGACATAACATCACAAGTATTGTGATGAAAATCCCAAGTGCAAGTGTCTTGCAACATGAGGGGCATCAGGGAAAATAAAATCAAACTGCAGTGCAGCTTTAACTACTGGACTTTAAAATTTTTTGTTGTGCAACCTTGCATACCAAAGTGATTACTGTAGACCTTGGAATTCGATCTTGCTTGCAATAGACATGTTTGATGCATATTTGTTTGAAATTGGAAGAGGGGAGATTTACT
>LPNX010688364.1:98734-111097 GCA_001517045.1 Pseudotsuga menziesii
GTGGCAGTGACTGAATTTAAGTAAAAGACGAAGTCATCAAGAATTCACGAGTATAATAAACTAAAATTTAAGTGAAACATATATTTATGTATGTTTCTTTTGGTCATTTTCAATTTTCTTGGGGTCATTTCCTCATTATTTCAGTTATATTCTACATGACATGTACTTTTTCAATAAATTGTTTACTGTCATTTTAAGAGTCATATGATAGTGTCTTAATGCGTACAAATTTTTATACTTGTCAATTTTTAAATGCTTAAAATCATTATCATTGAATCAGGTCTATACACACTTGGAGGGTGGAAGATCGCACATAGTAAACACAGCATGGGCTATGCTGGCTCTTATTTATGCTCGCCAGGTGTGTCCACAAACCTCTTAAGAATTTAAAGATTCTCTCTATTTTTTCCTTTCCAATGGCACTTTATTTTTTAACCAAAAGGAAAAATTTTAGCTTTTAATTTTTATTAAAGTAAAACACTGCTACTGACAAAAATGAAGTTGATAAAAAATCTGAAGTGGAAGTATCCCTGCAACCTATATTAAATAAAAATCCATATAGTTGTAACATCTGTATCAAGACTCATTCTATATACCTTGTTTTTTACCAGATATGTTGTGAACTCTCATTCAATATAGATACCTGATCCTTTTAATCTGGGAAAGTGAACATCACTGCAAATTTTGTTTATGTGAATTTTCTTTGTTCTGGATCTCTGTTGATATATCAAGTATCCCATAATTAAAAATATCATTTGGTTTTGCCAGTTCTGTTTCTCTATGGCAGATGAAGCCTGATTTGACAACATCTGCTAAATGAAATGGGCTAAGCAAAATGCATGCCAGGGACTCAATATCAGTACAAAAAAATATCTAAATCCATCAAGATGAAGACTAGAAGATGGGATACAAGACCATGATGACCCTGCACCAAGATGAGTTCACACGTGCGATATACTGGCTCTCCAAAAAGACGTTTTCGATTATTGACAGGAGATAGGATGATGATTTGTTTGCTAAGTATGGAAACCCTTGCCAAAATGATGAAGGTGGCTCTGTAATATTCCCACCACACCTCCATTATGCATTCAGAAGAGAAACCAAGACTGGGGAACTATTACCTGATGGATTGGCTTGCAAGTCCAAGCTTTAGGTTAGATGGTACGGACCAAACATGCAAAGCACAGACCTGCCAAAATGGTTCTCCGAGCTGATTGACTAAAATAGAAAAGTTGGAAATCCATGTCTAGAAGACAGTAAGAGCTTGTGGACAGTGTTGGAGTGAGAAGACTATGTCAAAAGCTATTGGAAAAGTGACATGATGTACTTCTGAGTCAGCTCTATCCTTGCCAAGACATTTAAGATCAAATTGTATAAGAGGTCGACCCTCTTCAAGCCTACATAACCATGCAAAGAAGAAAATAAGAGATTATACCAAGTCGACTCTACTCAATTAAAATATTGAAAGAGTTTTACATGAAAGCGATAGGTCGGCCCCTTTTCTTTATGCATTAATATGTATAAATAGAAGTGAATTGTGATTTCATTAGTAAAAAAAAGGGTAGGTGAAAATATGGTTTGAAATCGCAGAAAAGAAATGTACAAGAGATAGCAGGACGAAGGTACAGGAGCCAGTTATGAAGTCACATGAGGATGATCTGTGATAGGTGCAAGTCCTGTCAGAGTAAGGGCTGAGTATTTTGGAGGATTGTTTGTGAAGAGGAACAGATTCGCTGGAGGAGTGTCCTTGCTAGCTACATATTCCGAATTCGATCTTGTTGACACTCCTTGCTAGCTTTAGATTTGGCATAGTTGAGGACCATTGAGGATTATGTGGACAGCCTTAAGCACTGTTTGTTGAGACACATGTGGACAGTTTGAAAGCATCAATCGAAGAGACTTCTTGAAGCTAAGTCCGGACAGTCTTAGCATGGTTTTGGCTAAGTTCAGGGATAGTCATTCTTGTGATCAAAAGTCCTTTTTGAGGTAACATTGATCGGAGTCCTTGAAGCAGTTTTAGCATCAGTTTGAAGAAAACGCTGTGGTAGATTTTGGTCTATGTTCTAGACAGTACTTGAGGCAACATACTAGAAAATAAAAAGTTGAAGCTTGTAGCAGTTTAGGTGTGAACTGTAATCTTGAAGACTATTGTCTATGGAACAGAGTACATAATTTTAATGAGCATTCTAGACTACAGAATTCAGGAGGCAGCAAGGTTGAAGAAGATAAGGCATCTTGAACAGAATATATAGTGACCGAGTTTGGATCTTAGATTGAAGTCATTGCAGATTTGGTATAGAAGCAGAGAGGTTTGACAGAGAGGTCAAAACCATATTTGGAGAGGAACAAGAAGATTGCAGCAAGAAGAGAGTTTAGGGGAAGATTTGTAGAGATCTGATCAATAAAACAGACTTAGAACTTATACCACAGGGTGTTGTATCACCCTATCAATTGGAGCTGATAAAACCTAGGGGTTGGAACCTCCTAGTTGTAGCTGGAGAATTGGGGTGTTGGAACCTCCTAGTTGCAGCTGGAGAATTGGGGTGTCTCCCAAGAACACGTGACATTTTTGGGGATATAAGGAGGGCATCACCCCACCATGTCCCCGGGATTTTAGGGAAGTTTGGGGGATATACAGAGAAATGTTACTCAACTCTTCCCAGGGAAACGTGACTGTCTATGCCGGTTTGATGTAAAAGAAAAATCACAACACAGGTTTTATCTTGCATTTCCTTATATTTACTAGGATAGGATATTGAGGAATGCAGGCAAGCAGTGGCATTACTTATTAGAGTTGTCAGGAAATCCAAATGTTTGTCATCTGCTGCTGGTCATCTTGCTTAATAGTGAAGTAATCTGTGCTATAGACTCTAGAGTATCCCAGGTATTGCTTGATATTTGACCAAATGATAATTGGAATATTGTCTGAATGGCTGAAGCTAATCATTTCAAGCCACTTTCCCAATGTGTAGTTGAAGGTGATTTATGTTCTTTCTGGACCAGATTCTTGAAACACCTTGAACGAAGTCGCAGATTATTGTAGTAGTTTATTTATATTATTTCCTTAAGTGGACAGGGGCTATTGGTCAAGCAGATTTAGTTATTTACTCCTCTGGATATCTAGCTATTTCTTATGCAGTCTCATTCTTCATTATTTCTTATACTATAATGTTAAAAGCAATTGTTTTGAAGTTTATCCCAATGGAGTTGCCTAAACTCGTAAAATCTTGAAGTTTATGAAACAAATGTCTTTAGCCCTCTGCAAAGAAATCCATTGGAAGTTGGGGTCATCTGCTTAAATTGATCCCTGAGTCCTCATTTGTTAATTGTTTGGTTTTTTTATAACTAACCTTTAATGATAAACCGACAAAACTAAAAGTGTCCATTAATATAGAATTTTGACAGTGGTAAATGGTATTCGTTGCATATTGACTATTTGTTTTTATCATTTTATGGAATTATGATTTGCAACATTTTTATTCTTTTAGTTTTTTAGATATATAAATCTGAATAATCTTTGATCTTCTAAAATATATTTTCTGTGCTCGTCTCCCTGCCCCCTTTCATACATCGCCCAAACCTTCTTTCTATTCCAAACACATGGTGCAACATAGGTTCTGTGTATCAGTTGTATTTTTTCTGCATTTGGTTAGGTTGTGTGTACACTGCCATCTTATTTATCAAGGATGATCCTTTTTGTGGTGGTTAGACATCTTTTTCCCTTGTATATGTTGAGACTTCTATAAAATATGTGCAATTTATAGTTTAGCATCAGTGAGATTTAGATATGTAAGCCCAATTTGTGTGTAATTTTTTATAACAATTTCCTTTCATGATGTTTCAGTCTTAAGAAATGTGCAAGGATATTTGAGATCTATAGAGCCTAGATAATGTCAATACTGCTACTTTTGTGATTGATCCCCAGAGGCTTTATAAGGAATTCAATGATTCAGTGCACTGGGATTACAGATGATATTTTCTTGTTTGTTAACAGGTTAAAGGCCTATTAAAAGAGAGAAGGCTTGATATGCTAGTTGATCCTGATCTCAAGAACAATTATGTTGAAGCAGAGGTGGAACAGCTTATTCAAGTTGCATTACTTTGTACACAAGGGTATCCAACCTAGAGTGGAGAATGAAGGAAAAATAATTTCATGGGTACCAAGCTTTTCTTAAATTCCTCGAGGTGGGCTCTTATGTTCTCGATAATCCTTCAGTGTTTGAGAAAGATGGATGTTGTCAAAAGTAGATCTCAAGCTTAGGGGACTCATTAGTTTCGCGGAATTGTTTTATTAGAGCCAGACACATGCCCTTAAATTACATTAAATTTACTTTTTATGGTGTTCAAATTGAAATACAGAAACTATGACCTTTTTAATGCCAATGGCAGCTAATGGGAAAAAATAACTTATTGAAGAGTACACTGGTACTTTCTCAATATGATTGAGGAGATTGAAACATTGGATGATATATATAGATGAGCTTTTTAGCAATGGTTTTGCTCGAAATTTTTAATGTTCATCCAATGATGACTACCTGATTCCACCTGTCAACAAAGTAAAATTTGACAATAACTACAAATATAAAATATGATGTTCAACAAGTGTTAGTGAGTTGACTCCTGTGGTTGACAAGTAATCTTAGTTATGAAAATAGCATAATTGCTTAAGTGGACAACTGTATTTCCACCCATTTGATATTTTGAGTTCATGCACCATTTACTGCTATTTTCATCTTAGAAAATTGATATTGGGCACTTTTATTGTGTATAAAAGTTGGATTTACGTGAGACAGTACATCCATTATGCTACCATTCTGAAATTGTTAGGATGTCTAAATGAAAGTAACATATGGTTGAATGTCATCTAATCACATTATCGGAATCCAATCATAATCCTTATTGCCAGTCTCCAAGATAACATGTGGATTCAAAAGGATAATCAAATGCATTCATTACTTCTAGCAATATCTACTTATTATTTCAAGTCACACTTGAGGATTCCTAAATTATAACTGACTAAATACACATCCAAGGTATTATAAATTGCTGCAATGAATATTGATTAGATACACTCCTACCCTGACAAATATTTATTGGGTTACCCAATTTGCAGGTACTTTTTTTTTTTTAAATCACGTCCGTCGCTTAAGCGACGGACGTGATTTAAAAAAACTGTCGGATAAGCGACGGTTGCTAAGCGTCGCTTAAGCGACTCTTAGCAACCGTCGCTTATCCGACAGTTTCTCTTTTTGAACGTCGCTTATCCGACGGCTCCCCTTTCTATCCATCGCTTAAGTGACAGTTCTTTATGTTGTTGATTCGACGCTTACTTAGTCTCTCCGTCGTTTAAGCGACGCCTGTGGGTGCAAAAGTTTTAAAAAAAATTCGTCATTGCCACTTAATAAGTGTCGGATAACCGACGCATTAAATTCAAGCGACAGTTACTTAAGTGTCTCTTAAGCGACGGTTACTTAAGTGTCGCGTAACCGACGACAAGTTTTCGACGCTTCAAAAAAAACCAAAGTGTCGTACATGCGACAGGGAAGTGTCGAAAATCCGACATGACGGCCGTTGGATTTTTGGTCAAAATGTAGTAGTGACTTAAACCGCGCCTCAGACAAAGACAACTATCCGGTGCCTCCCATGGAGCAATTGCTACAGATGGTTTCTAGTTCTGAATTGTTTTCATTGTTAGACGGATTCTCTGGCTACAACCAAGTGTTAGTGGTCAAGGAAGATAGATTGAAGACAACGTTCAGAACTAAATGGGGAACTTTCGCATATAGAAGAATTCCTTTTGGACTAATTAATGCTGGCGTGACATTTCAGAGAGCTATGGACATAGCTTTCCGTGGACTGATTGGACGAAGTCCGGTGGTTTACCTTGATGATATCACAATATTTTCGAAGAAAAGAGGGGAGTACGCATTCCACCTAAAGCAAATTTTCGAGCGCTGTCAGAAGTATGGCATCTCCCTTAATCCTAAGAAGTGCGTATTCATGGTCACAGAAGGCAAATTACTGGGGCATATAGTTTCAAAGAGAAGTATATCGATAGACCTAGAAAGAATAAAGGCCATTGAACAAATTCCTATTCCCCATAATAAAAAAGGAATGCAATCTTTCATGGGGAAAATAAATTTCGTACGAAGGTTTGTGCCTGATTTTGCTCAGACTGTAAAGCCGTTGCAGTAGATGGTCAAGCAAAATACACAGTTTAAGTGGACTGAAACTAAAAATACTGCGTTCAACAAAATCAAGACTGATGTTGCCCATGCGCCCTCCCTGAAAAGTCCAGACCTTGATAAATACTTCATTATATACAAATTTGCATCCGATGATTCATTGGCAGTCATGCTTACACAATAGGAGGATGGGGGTGATGAATTCCCAATCTCTTTCATGAGCACTGGGCTTCAAGGGGCTGAATTAAACTACCCAGCCATTGATAAGCAGGCTTATGTAGTATTTAAGGCAGTGAAGCTTTTTAGGCCTTATATATTAAAAAATCGGACCAAGGTAATAGTCCCTTACCCAGCAGTAAGATCTCTTCTCATTCAGAAAGAGTTGGGAGAAAAAAGGGGCAACTGGGTAACAGCCCTTCAACAATACGACCTTGAATTCAAATCGGCTACTATAGTGAAAGGTCAAGGGCTATGCAAATTGATGACTGGAAGTAGAAACAACGAAGAACAAGCATGGAAAGAGGAAGCCGAATTGCATGTAATGGATGTATGCCCTCTGTTTACAGCTCCTGAGTCCTGGTATAGGGACCTTGTGCATTACTTATAGTCAGGGATATTACCAGAACATTGGAATTCCAAACAAAGAAGAGCCCTGCGTCTCAAATCAGCCTCCTATCATCTTGTTGAAGGAGTTTTATTCATAAATAATTATGACGGGATTCTCCTTAGGTGTTTAGAAAAGGAATATGCAAAGAAAGTAATGGCAGAATTACATGACGGTTCGGCTGGGGGACATTATTCAGGTGACACTACAGCCCACAAAATCCTTAGGGCCGGTTACTATTGGCCTACACTCTTCAAGGATGCACATGCACATGTCAGGAAATGTGATATTTGTCAAAGTTGTGGTGGAAGACAGCCCAAGGCAGCCGCACCCCTAAATCCTGTTATGATCACAGAACCATTTGAACAATGGGGGTTGGACATTATCAGGGAAATAAAACCAAATTCTTCCCTGCTGCACAAATATATTCTTACTGCAACTAATTATTTCACCCGCTGGGTCGAAGCTATCCCATTGCGCAAGATCAATGAGGACGAAGTCATCATCTTCCTACAAGATCATATCATGACTAGGTTTGGAGTTCCAATTTCAGTAGTTTTTGATAATGACAAATACTTTCATCAATTAAATTGACTGCATTTGCTCATGATAAAGGGATAAAATTACATTATTCTTCTAATTACTATCCACAAGGGAATGGCCTGGCTGAATCCTCCAATAGAAACCTCATTAGAATCCTGAAGAAGACTGTCATAGAAAACCAGCGAAGTTGGCACTCAGCCTTACCCAACGCCCTGTGGGCTGACAGAGTCACCCCCAAGTCTGCAATAGGAGTGTCACCCTATACCCTTGTGTACGGTAAGGAAGCTATCCTGCCTCCCAATATCATGCTTCCATATTCCATACTAGCTCAAGAGTCTAAGGGGTTGGATGATGAGGTTCTCCAAATAAGAATATATAATCTCCTGAAGGCAGAAGAGGCCAGATCCAAGGCTAGAGAACGTTTTAAACAGCATCAAGAGCCAGTTAAGAGATGGTTTGACAAACATAAAGCTGGGAAAAAATACTTTGAGGTAGGAGACTTAGTCCTCAAATGGGATCACCCCCATGATGAGAAAGGAAAGCATACCAAGTTCCAGTAGTTATGGGTGGGCCCTTTTCAGATTGTAGCCAAACTTGGCCCTGGTACATATAAGCTGCAAGATTTACAGGGATGGGAGGAGAACTTGCCAGTTAACGGTTCGGTTCTCAAGCCTTACTTTTCTCGAGTTTCTTTGATTTTTTCTGCCTTGTATATAAATAAGCCGTGGGTTTGTTTTCAAGTCATGATTTCATTCGATTTAATTTTAAGTTTTTGATTTTCAATAAGGGGAACGAACTTGCGGTTGTCTGGAGGATATTAAGGTCTTTTGGGAATAGAAAATACGTGCGTGTCAGCCTGTGTGTTGCTAAAAGATTTCTTCCAGCCTAACGGTTTTCTCGAATAAAATGTTGTGAGCATTGAAGTCCTGCTTAACCCCTGTGAATTAGACCGGATTCGAAGAGTCTGGAGTATTATGTCGGGGCTCCATCCACGTCACATTTAAAATGTTCTAAGGAGCGACAGTAAAGGACCCATGGGCAGAAGCAAGGTGAATAGCGTATTAAATATAAATGATCCCATGCCAAGAAACGGATGCCAAAAGGCAAGTTAAGAGTCAGAACTTCTATAAAAGCATCATAAATCGAAGCAAGTGCTGAGTCATAAATACTAAATTTCCAAAAGATCCTCTCCGTCCGTGAGCTGAAACTTAAAGTACACCACTCACACAAAAGGACACTATGGGATAGAGGATCCTGAATTAAAATTCAGTAAGAAAGGCGCACAGAAAGACTCAAACGAAAGGGACAAAAGTCCAAAAGCACAAGAGTGTTAAAATGGCATGGGAATGAGGAACAAACGAATACTACTGTTTACTATCTGCTGCAATCCTATGGTGTCCACGCTGTTAACTACCTAAAAACAGAGGTAATAATGAAACTCATCCTCTTGCCCCAACAGAGTTATATGGACTTGAAGGTTTCAGTTTCCACTTCCCCAAAGGGACCATCATCAATGATTAAGGTACACACTTCTGTTTGTCGAGGAATCCATATGGCTGGAAGAAATCATTAGAAGCATTATGGTTAAACAGTCTGTTGCTCAAAGTATAATCACCCAGAGATCTAGGTTCACCAGGAAATCGCCAGTTGTTGCTACCGCAACTGTCCTCCCCAAATTTATTCATATTTAAATTCTGGGCCCCTCCTCATCATTTTGCATGGTTGGGTCGTTAAAATGCTTGAATATCTCAAGCATATCTTCTTTTCGTTTTACTTTGAATATTGGATGCTAGTAGGTTTATTCATTTCCATGTTCAATTTCAGTTAAGTCGTGGATTTTTGGCCGTGAAGAAGTAAAATTGTGTTCTTCAGGGTAGCCTTTGTGAAGAAAATGACTTTGGTTGTTAACACTGCTCAAATCCTTGAGTTTTCCTGTCATCGAGACTCATTTTTCTATTGGATCGAAAGCTGCAAATTTTTATCCTCTCCGCCGTTGCGGCTCCAAGATCTTTTCTTCGTCCGAAGTCTGAACCCATCCGATGCCCGATTCATTTTAGCCTTCGATCGCTTTCCCGTAGCCTCTCCTCCTCTGCCATTATGGCTGGGTGATCTCTTTCGCTCCTGATCTAAGTTTCTTCCTATGTCCGACTAAGTTTTCCAGTCCACCCCGCATATCCTCTAGCTTTCCTCCTCCGCCGTTGCGGCTCCTAGATTCTTCTGGTTTCTGAAACTAAAAAACCATCCGACGTCCGATTTATGGCATATCCCGCCCGTGTTTCACTTGGCTGCCACTTAAGCCTCGTCTGACGTTGTAGCTGGCAGATCCTCCTGGCCCCCGAGCTCACTTCCTTCTGGCTGCCGACTTGATTTTTTTCCCGCCGGTGACCATAGGATATTTTTCCAGGCCCATATGTGGTGCACCCGGCCATTTCCTTGTAAGATGGTGGTTGAAGGATAATATTTGTTGTTGAACCATGCTCATGAATTGACTGCAGGAATTTTCAAGGAGATCGGTCAATCCACCACGATAAGAAGAAATACTAACCCGCTTGGCGGAGGTCTGACTGAAACAAGGAAAATGGAGAATGAAGTCCGGAGTTGTAAAGGAATGATCCCAGAAACGGATTAGTTACCAAGTGTTTCATGATCACCTACTGACAAAAGATCGGAATATGAAGCGTTGAAGAAACTGAAAGACCACGCGTCTGGGGAGGAAAACGAAGCACTCAGTAGTTGTAGTTTAAATATTTGAAAGTGGGAAGAAGAAAATGGGCTTTTAGCCCCTGGATTTTTTTTTAAATGTTTGCTTGTAAGAGGAACTACTTCGTTTTACAAAGGAAACTACAATTTTTTACCTGTTGGAGAGAGTGAAAAGTGGAATGTATCAATGCAACGCAATGAATAATGTTGAAGAGGAACTATTTCATTTTCAGCTGTGTTTCATTTACTGTAAGAGTATTTAATGTTATGAACCTATGTTCTTGTTAAATGTTATTCAGTATTTTCTGGGATATTGATTTCACTGTGGGTAATGAATGTTGTTATAAAATGATCGGCTATCTAGTTATTTGAATATCATGAAGTGTTCATGTGTCTTGAAGGAAATATCAGCTACCTGTGATTCTTCATAATGCATGTGCAAAATGTATTGCTCACCCAAAATGATAACCTTTCTCCCTAGTGATAGATAAGATATTTAGTTGTTTCTTTATATGTAATTTGGCTGCTTGCGAGCATAAAACGATAGGTAAGAACCTGTGCATCACATTGTGACCGCTCCCTTCATCTTGATCGCTTTGCATTTAGTTAGGAACTTACATCTCATTTCTTAAAGTCAAAATACAAAAACTCGGTGGGCTGGGCCGCAACCAGTAAAGCCTTTGTTTTTTTTCTTGACCTACGGTAGCCGGACCGCAAACCAGACGGATTCCCTATTCCAAACAGTCAATGGGCTAGTTGGGAACGTTGATTGGGGAGAATCCCTCATTGTTTCCTCCTGTGAATTTCCAGGCATCAACACTAGGACAAAATCATTATATATGTTTATAAAATTAAAGGGATACTTGGTCAAGGTGGAGGAATTGGCCCCAAAATATAATAAACCTATCATATATGTGAGGTTCAACAACCTCAAGTCTAATATCCCAAAGTCTAAGAAATTGTCCACGAGTGCAACCAAGAGGGATTTCAAACAAAATTACCTTAGCATCCACTTCCTTTGTCTTATATTTAACATCCTCCCATTTGTTCGGACCTAATACCCAGTCCCTCCTCCTTTTGCAAGCAACCTTCTAGATGTCATTGAGCTTCCCCACCTTATTGTGGATCTCCAACAAACTATCCACTACATGAATTATCATGTTGATTGATGACCTCTCTCAAGAGAATACTACACATGAAACAATCAAGTTAAATCATAAATTTCATCAAATCATCCCTCTCTGTATTCTCCCTTTCTCGAACCTTCCCCCCCACCTCTCTCTCTCTCTCTCTCTCTCTCTCTCTCTCTCTCTCTCTCGATCCCCCCTCTCTCTCCCCTCCATACATTCTTCTCAATCAGTCTCGCTCAATAATGTTTTCAACCTCTACTGACCCAAGTGTTTATGTACATGTAACACCCCATCTACCTCTCCCTCTGTCCTTCCTTTGTCAATCTCTCTCATTCACTTAATATAAATTTAAATTGGTTAATACAATAAATATTTTATAAATGATAAAAAACTAATATAATAACTTGATTAACATATTATATAAAATTATAATATTATATTAATTAAATTTAATAATATATATATATATATATATATATAAATCTTTTCATGGAAGATTTTGAAGAAAAAACAATAAATTCATTTCCACACAAACCAAAATGGTGGCTCAAATTTGTGGATGATGTATTTAGAAATTGGATACATGGAGAGGATAATATGGAGTAGCTCCAAATCCATATAAATAATCAATGTGATAGTATAAAATTCACATTAGAGAAAGAGGTGGAAAAATCCCTTCCATTCTTGGATGTACTCATCACAAAGAACCGTAGCGACACACGGATGAAGAGATTCGGATACATATCACATAAATAAAGAGTTGGAACACCTTAAAACATCCCTAATGAACAATGGACATAACGGAAAAGAAATTGTTAAACTTTTCCAAAGCGTGAAAAGAAAAAGAAACAAAACAAAAGAGAAAGATACAACTTTTCCAAATATAATCGTTCCTTATATTCATGGCACGACAAACAAAATCGCTAACGTGATAAGGAAGAAAAACTTAAGGGTGACATTTTCCCCTCCAAACTCATTAAGAACTATGCTTGAAAAATCCAAAGATCCTATTGATCTAAAGCACCACAAAGGTGTCTACAACACACCTTTCTCCTCTATTGATGCCTAAAAAGGTGAGACTCGAATGTCAATCAGAACTAGGTTAAAATAAATTAAAACTAAAATTTTTGAACGAATCTAAACTAAAAACAAGAAGAACCTTCCAATTTTTCTTTTACAATTTTTTAAATTGATTAAAAAA
>LPNX010688369.1:0-86268 GCA_001517045.1 Pseudotsuga menziesii
TGGAGTCTTGTCCTCAAGAGCATTTGAGGGACTTCTATTTCTCAAATATGCTACACATTTTACTGCATCACCCCAAAACATTAGTTTTACATTCTTGAAAAGCATCATTGAGTGAACCATATTCATTATGGTTCTATTCATTCTTTCTGCTACCCCATTTTGTTGAGGATTGTAGGGAACGGTTGTCTGATGTGCAATTCCATGTTGGCGAAGATAGGCTTCAAAAGCATTTGAAGTGTATTCTTTTCCATTATCAGTACGAAGTGTACCAATTTTTTATTGTGCTTGCTTTTCAATCAATGCATGAAAGTCTTTGAATGTTTGAAATGCTTCTGACTTTGTCTTTAAACAGTAAATCCAACACATTCGTGAGTAGTCATCAACAAATGTCATAAAATACTTGTTCCCATTTGCTGAAGGAGTTGGCATTGGGCCACACAGATCAGAATGCACTAGTTCTAATTTCCTACTTGCTCTGAAATTAGATTCATGGAATGGCAGCTTACTATGTTTCCCTAATATACATGCATCACATTTTTCCTTCTCTTTAGGAATGGTGGGCAAGCCAAATACACCATTCTTTTTCAACAAGCGAATACTGTTATAATTTAGATGACCAAATCTTGCATGCCACAATGAGCTAGATGACATATTACCTTCTTCATGCTGAGAGAGGTAGGCATAGTTCTGAAATCTTGATGATGAACCTTTGAGCTTCAACAGCTTCCCATCTTCATATCCAGTCATGATGACTTGGTTGTCAGAGGACTTTCTTATTTCAACGATTCCATCAAACATGTGGATGGAATGGCCTTGCTGCCGAATTTCCACCATGGACAGCAGGCTTCTCTGCAACTCAGGAAGATAGAGAACGTTCTTCAACAAGAAATCAGGAAATCCAGGCATCTTCAGTCGAATGGTGCCCATTCCCTTTGGTTTAATACTTGACTTATCTGCAAAGTACACTATGCCATCTATTGATTCATTCAGTTCTTCAAAACAGTCTTTTCTAAATGTCATGTGTGATGTTGCACCAGTATCAAGCAGCCAACAATCTTTATAAGATGAGAGAGATGTCATTTCATTAAATCCAAGATTACAATGTGCAACAATACAAGAATTAGAAGATTTACTAGCATCTTGGTCATCTGTCTTCTGGTTATGCTTGTCTTTGATTGAGTCCCATGAAGCCCAACACAGATCTGATGTGTGCCCAGTCTTTCCGCAACGCTTGCACTGCAAGTCTGATCTTTTGCTTCTGCCCCCTCTGCCTCTGAAATTTCTCCTTCCTTGTCCTCTCTCTTTGTCGCAATCTCCCTTGGAAGGGTCTTTGGATTGGTCTTTGCTATCTAGGGCAGCACCAATACTAGATGCCAAAGAGAGCATCTTTACAACTGTTAGTGTAATTTACAATAATGAACTTGATATGACAAAGAGAAAAACAATAACCTTGCAGGTCTACAGTCTCTGCCAAGGTGTACAATGTAAGTTTCAGGTGAGCATACACAAGCTTCTTCAATATACAAAATATATCAGTCACTATGCAATATATGCAGTATATTAGTCTCAGTATTCAGAATTTACACAGGCTCTCTTGATTTCGTAGGCAGCTCCACAGGTTCAGTAGCATTTCCGGAAATAGACATCAGCATGTATACATCAGCAATCATAGAAAAGTTTCCAGACTCCAAGCAGTATATATACTCAACGCATATATACCATTCAGCATCAGTCAGCATATATATATTCTTTAATATATCAGTCCGTGTTCAAGTGCCAAATGTCAACAAACAAGAGCGCTATTCTTTGTATGTTCAACTTAACAAAAGACGTGGGTTCAATGTGAGATGAGTGGGTACATGGGTGCTATCATGAAGTCGAGCCAAAATTCTTCTTGTTTTATATCAGGCCTTATTTTCTTACCATACCAGCAATTGCGCAATCCGAAAAGCTGCTCACGATTTTTCTCCAAATACAAATGTCAAGTGGGATGTAGATTGTACAAAATTAAAATGACTAGACACTATTTTCGTAACTGCAGATAACTTCCACCGCACTTCTGCATTCTAGTGCTTCAATCACATCAATCCTTCATAACAGGTCGATACTATGCATTATGAAATAATACATACCAGATATCAAAATATCAAGCCAACTCTACCACTCACGCTCATAATAGTACTAACAACTGTTATATGGCACCAACTAATAAATTAGGGTTTATGAATCACTACTCCAACGCAGCACTCACCTTACCAAATCAAAACGCAGCCAGCACATCATTTACTCCACGCAGTCTTCAAGTCGCAGGAAGGAGATCGGCACCCAGTCTCCACGTAGTCTTCAGCAGCTCTCATGTAGGCTCTTTACAAGGCTCGAAATCACCAGCTTTATACTGGTCACGTAGCATCAACGCAGCATCAAAAGATGGTTAACGCAGTCACGCACGAGTGCCTCCACGCAGCATTAAAGGAGTGAGCCTTTAGACTATCCCACACAGCTCAATGCAGCTCTTCAATACAAGATTCAAATATACAGCAGCTCCTTTTTATACAACAGCTTCAAATATACAACAGCTCCACGGCTCCACGGCTGGTCTCTAACGCAACTAGCAGTCTAGGGTAGATTTAGGGTTTTATTCCCACCATCAAAGGCATTATCTCCATGTGATATATCATGGAGTAACACAATCCTGAAGTAAGATACTTTACTCCAAAAATCTTCAACGCAGTGTTCAAACCAACGCAGTCTTCAATTTATATTGCTCTTCAACGCAGTCTTCATACCAACGATACCAACGCAGTTCCTGCAATTGTTTGCAGGTGGAGGCAACCACTTTGCGGCCTCTTCATTTCGTGCTGCTGCAATCACATAATAGATTGTTAAGGCTCTCTGCGCGCAGGTCGTGTCCGCTGGAAGCTCGCTTAACAGTTATACGTGAATTTGTTTAAAGTCTTTAAACAACATGGCCAAAGGAAAGAACAGGAAAAGATCGCGTGATGGCCAACAGGCAACTGGAATGAAGCTTTTCTTGTATGATTTCGACCCACACAGTCTCTGGAAGGGTATACAGGCTCATCAACGCAGTATATTATCAATCACCAGTATATTATTCTACAGGCAGAACAATAGCATATCAGTCTACAGGCAGAACAATAGCATATCAACGCAGTATATATATATATATGCAATCACCAGTATATCAGTCTACAGGCAGAACAATAGCATTTCTTCTCCACGCAGCCTTCTCCAAAGTTTGAAATCGAGGGTTCACTCAGAAATCGAGGAGGAAAGAAGAGGTCGCAGTACAAAGAAGAGGTCGCAGTCCATCAGGATGAAAATGCAGCAGAAGAATAACTCAGGATTAGGGTTAGGTATTGCATGCACGCAGAGAATAAACTCAGGCAGATGGAGTAACGCATACATTGCATGCTACTCCACTGGCAGACTGATGGAGCAGTCTGGCAATGGACTGGCAAGCAGAATGGCAGCCAAGAGTTATGACAGACAACCCTGCTCTGATACCACTTGTTGGTAATAACTCCCGATTCAATATTCTATTCACGACTAAAACATTAATTTATAGATTACAATGAGGTGGTTGAGAACCAGCCTTTTCACCTTCCCGAGCAACTATTCAAATTCCTATTTAATTATTTATTTACAATAATCTTGACGGATTATATTCTAACAATTTTATTGGTCAAGGACGGTGGGTTTTAAGAGTGTTTTATTTTTATTTTTTATGTGATTTTATTATTTCATCTTACTTATTCAAAAGTTATGATGTAAAAAATTTATGCAATTTTTATTATTTTATTTTACTTATCTAAAAGTTATGATGTAAAAATTGCATGGGATTCCTAAATAATTAGAAGTAGAATTTTTGGGTATGTGTCACGATACAACTTACTTATTCCCAAGATGTCTATTTATTATTTTAAAAAGTGATTTAAGTAAAAATGCCAACCACTACTAATATTTTGTAGATGATGGAATGCATGTTGTTTCGTGTAACTCTTAAGAGTGATTTAAGTAAAAATGCCAAAGTTATATCACCACAAAAATGACATTTAAATTGGTCAAATAATTTAATCCATAATAAATATTTGATGAGGGTAACCAACATAATTTATCCATGTCATTCACTATGTATTTCATAGTTTACTTTCAAATTGAGGAGTATATTTCAAATGAAGATGATACAGATCATCCCAACACATAAACAACAAATTAGTCGTGTTAGCATAATTTTTTTCTACAAATTCAGAACAACAGTTAGTCAAGACCATAGCACTTTTCCCAAACAAATCCTTGAGAACTAGCATCAAGTTTAATCCTGCATAGGAACAAAAACTGATAGACGTCCTTAGAACCCATAGTTTATGTATTATAATTATTGTAGAATACATTCCAGCCCACCAGGGATCAAATCCCACCGAGACATGGCCTGCTGTGATAAGGCTCGAAGGGTAGACGCCCCCTGGATAGACTACTGCCCTTGGACGGGATTGGAGTCCGAGACGCCTCGGTCCTTGCTGAGTCACAAGTTTCTAGTATATTTGGCTTGCGGGCTGTTGGATATACCTGGGGTTTATAGTAGCAGCCGACGGCTTTGAACCTGGGCCTCGCCCAGGTAATCCCGACGTGTTACCGATTTCCCTAACCTAAATTTTTTTTATTGTAGAATACATAATATAAGACGATGTGATAAGGAAAGGCCCAGTGAAGATAAGCGGGCATTATCCTTTTCGAAAAATTACTATCACCATGGAAAATACATAGAACAAACAAAATGTTTTATTCTACAATGTTTGTATTTGTACAATAAGATCATGAGAGTGCTGATCTCTTTTTTAAAGGTAATGTTCAATAAGAACCAACGTTGTTATATGCAACTACAACCATCATTACATGCAAATATTTAGTTATACTTAATAGTCATATACAAGGTAGAGATTCAATGATCATGTACATGCTTTTTTTTATTGTTTTTTTATCACCTTTTTCTTATGGGCTTAGGACATGGTTATATGATGTCCAATGCAGCTTTGTTATATTATATGACTTTCTCTTAAATGTTCACGTCCTTATGTGCATTAGTGTTTGACTTTACATGTCTTTGTCGATAGGGATTATAAATGACTATATACATAGTGTACATTTTATGATAATTTAATGTATCGTATATTTTATGATAATTCAATGGGATCATTTTGAAAATTTTTAATTGATGTATTTATGTGGATGTGGCTTTTAGCTTAGGGATATAGGTGACAATTAAAAGTTGATGATATAGTAATGGTTGCAAATTTAATGTTCATTGATTGTATAAGTTAATATTGTAGCAAATAGACCATCTTTTCAATCATAAATTTGGTAACAATCCAATATAATTCTTAGGCATGAGAAAAGTTATACCATGATTTGAGGTCTATACATGATGGAACAATGGTTGTAGGGGTTTTTGCCCAATTTTAAATCACACTAGATCATCAAAAATTTGATTTGAGTTATGGATCAATGGGAACCCTAACTTTTTGTATCATTGGATTTCAACAACCAAAGGGAAGTTTGCTATAAGATTATGCCACTTTGATTATGTCTTAGTAGGTGTTAATGAGTTGATTATATGGCATTTATCAACTATGAACATGGTGTACATTTATGAAAGTTGATGATGTAAATGGTTACAAAGTTAGTGGCCATTGATTGTAAAGAAGATTGTCTACGAAGGGAGAGTTGATGTTTGATATTTTTGTTCGTAATTTTGAGTCATAGGTTGGTGAGTGAGTTGTCAATGGTGAAAGAAGAAAGAGTTTGTTTACTATTATTAGAGTATAGGTTGCTATGTACTTTGATTTTTGCATTATCGTTCTCCTTAGAATGCTATACAGAGATGAAAGACACTTCATATGTATGCCTTCAAAAAAAGGAAGAGGCACGCCTTCATTTTTTGTCCCTTTCACACTTAAAATTGCAACCCTCAATCCCTACACTCCCCCTACCAAATGAAAATAACAATGTTGATTTCCAATATAATTAGAGTCAAACTTGATCGTTGCCTAGCCTTTTATTATTTTACTCACATAT
Source organism: Pseudotsuga menziesii (assembly GCA_001517045.1). Lineage (NCBI taxonomy): Eukaryota > Viridiplantae > Streptophyta > Pinopsida > Pinales > Pinaceae > Pseudotsuga > Pseudotsuga menziesii. Next base: position 6,094 of record LPNX010688369.1, read on the forward strand.
GTATACTTTCTTGTATGACAAATTAATGTGCATTTAATTTTACTTGCCGTCTATTTAGTGGGTTTCTATTAAATATTTCTTTTTGGTACTTGCAATAGAGTTTTATTTTCAATTTCATCAACTAATATGCTTACCATAAATTAGCTAAACTTGCTTTCAACACATAGTATTATATTATGTACATATACACAACTGTCTCTCATTTTGCAACATATTGAAGTTCTCTTTGGCTTTTCATTTCCCCTATTTAAATGGTATGCTAGTAAATACCTGTGTTTATTTAAACATCTTTGTTGTCGTCTAGTCAGGTTTTCACCCAAGCGACCGGGGTTCAAATCTTGGTAACGGAATTTTTTTTCTTCACTGTACACTTATTTGAATGTTTGTTTTTCACTATACGCTCATTTGAAAGTTTATTTTTTTGGATTTTTTTTGGCTATCTGCATTTCTTAGCTGTCAGCATATTTGGAGGAATGAGAATCACCCATGGTTTTCCGAGCAGAGGAGGATTCCTATGAATGGAAATCGGTTTCCGAGGCATAAGAATCATAAGACGTCCAATCATGAAATTATTTGATTATAAATAAAAATAACAATATCAGCAGGAGAGTTTGGAATGAAATTAAAAAAAAAATTTAAGTTAAAAAGATCCTTCATTTTTATATTTAATAATTAATATAAGTGTTTGTAACGTAAAGATCATTAACGCATAATCATATTTTTTTTAATAACTTATATAAAATTTACATTATATTGCCTATACTCTTAATGCTAAGGGTTTTTAGATTTAGTATCGTGCTTTTTGAGGTAGCTTATATAAAATCTACATTATATTGCCCATACTCTTGATGCCATGGGTTTTAGATTTAGTACACGATATGTTCATTAAGTATGGTTTGGTTTGAGTATCCTTGTTTTCATGAACAAGTAGAAGAATTATAGAGTTGAAATATACTCTTGATGCTAGGGGTTCTAGATTCAGTGCAGGATATGTTCACAAGTATGGTTTTGTTTGAGTATATTTGTTTTCATGAATAAGTGAAGAATTATAGAGTTGAAAGAAGAGAAGGAGGAACCAAACTTTGAAAAAAGGATTTTAGTAACAATCTTCTTAACACTTATTTAAAATAGAAGAAGAGGTTAAGTTCAATTTTTATGAGGGTTAAGTAGATGCAATAAAGTTGAAGCATTGGTTGCAACAAATAGAAGTATATTTCATGTGCGTAATGTATGGGAGGAGCATAAAATAGATTTTCAAGAGTAAAATTAGAAAGCCATGCATATACTTGGTGGGAAATCTAGAAAGTCATGCCCAAAACTCTTTACCCCAATGCTCTATAAGGGACCCTCTAGGCTAATAGGTCAAGTATATTTCCATGTGCATAATGTATCAGAGGAGCATAAAATGGATTTTCAAGAGTAAAATTAGAAAGTCGTGCATAGACTTGGTGGGAAATCTATATTGAGACCTCTAGGATGGATGGAGATCCACCAATTGAGTTGGGGGTATTCAAAAACCTCCTCAAATCCCAATGTTACCCTATCAAGTCGAAAGATAACTATTTGATTAAATGAAATTATTATTGGCAAAGGCACATACAAAGTGTACAAGAGTACACTATAGAGTTCTAGATGCAAGCAATTCAACCGAGGATCTCTCCTAAGACCCTAAACGTGGTCATAAAGTCCTCAAGTAGCCTTTACAATGACATAAGGAGGCAAGTTATGCCATTAAATTCCAAGATCATAAATGAGACCTATGCATAAACCAATAGAGTGAAGGGGCAACCAAGTGATTCAAAGTAGTTTGACTAGTAGGGAGCTCCCAACAAGGGTGAAAAGAAAAAGGGTAATGGGAAAATAAGTAGATTAACACCATTACACACATGAGCAAGGACACTCACAACCATTATGACCATTGCAACAAGTATGGTCAGACCAAAGAAAAGTGGCGGAACTTATATCTAAAGCTAAATATGAAGAATTGTAAGTAGCAATCTAAGAAGAAGGATCTCCTAGGTGTGAAGCAAGAAGGGAGATAGAAATAGATTCGTATGCAAATGAGAAAATTGTATACACAATGGTGCAAAAGGAGGTGTACCTAAGTATCCTCCATAACAAAGGGGAGAAGGAAATGAAAAAATTGTTCTAGATCAAGATTCAAAACAAGAACAAGATAGATCCTTCATTTGATTAAGGTTCATAGACAAACCTCATTTCATCTTGATAAGTAAGTTTGTTTTAGAGATGCATGATCACCCTCATACATACCATTTAGTATGTGTGAATAACAATCCAAATAGTCACCTAAAATACTATACATAGGTATACTATTTGAATCCTTAAAAGATAATACAAATAGAGTGCAATATAGGCTTATCCATCTTAGAAAGTGAAAATCAAAGGGAGATTTACACTTTGTATATATTGAGATCAACACAAGAAGGGTAAATAAGTAACCACAAGCCTAAAATATGGTCAATTAAATAGGGAAAAGCCTTTAATGATGAGGAGTTAACATTTGAAGGATAGAATCTCAAGTAGTCAACATTTCCAAGAGCAAGGCCTTTTTGATAGAAGCCCTTGACTTTTTTTTAGCGCATCTTGAGTCTCATGAGAATTAGAAAGAATAAGTCAAGTCAAAGGAAGAGAATGAAGAACCAAATCTTGTAAAAGGGGATTCTAAATACTAATCTTTTTAACGCCTATATAAAGTGGAAGCAAGGTCAAGATCCTATCCCTATTGGGATGTGGTGGACAATCCTAGTTCACTATGAAATTAACTGAAGTTTCTACAATTATGCATAAAATATATATGAAAAATTTCAGAATAATTGATAGAATGGTATTATGGTGATTGCAACAAGCTTTATGACGGTGTACTTATACGCTTGACCAATCATGAGGTGAAGAGGTATGTACCCCTTGATGTTTTATAATTGTATTTATTATTTATTTCTAATATTATTATTATTCTTTTGTAACAAAAATAGGAATATTTATATTTATAAAAGGTTGAAATAAGTTTAATCAAATCAATACAAAATATAAAAATATCAAAGAGAGTTTCAGGAATGTCAAGAGCATATTTAAGTTCAATTACAGTCATCCAAGAAATAAAAGGCCTTAAGCAAAACATTGATTACCCTATACTACTGTAAATTCTAAAATATTGGTTGAGATATAACTTGCAAAAGCATTGAATAAAGTAACAAAAAACTAAGGGTCGGCATCACTATCCATGACCTACTCACCATGTTCATTTTCCTCTTCATCTTCGGATTTATCTTCAATTTTTGCTTTTGAGGTCTTAGGGTTGTCCTCGTTGTTTACTCACTATCCATATGTAGGGTGCTTTGTGGTTCTTCTACATCTTCCATGTGCTCTTTTGAGTTAGAGAAGGTCACAACTTCCTTGTTTGATTGATAAATTGTAGCCTCCCCTCCTTCATGTTCCTTACTACCAAAATCTGAGGTCCAAGATTGCTTAATGTCTAGCATGTTTTCATGCAGCTCTAGAATATCATCATTTGCTTCAAGTTGCACGTCCTGAGTGCAAATATTTCCTTCAAACTCATCTAGATGATAATCCATATTAGTGGTATGAGAAGGTTATATACTACAAGCATATGAGATGTTATTTGGCAAACTGCTGCCAACAATCCTTCCATCTAAGAATTCATCCATATCATACAGATTATGATATCATGAACATCTGCTTTGGTGTCATGTATATTTTTTGATAACTCTTGCAACCTTTGTTCTATGTCTAGTTGTGGCTTCTTAGCTATCATGGAGGCATCTATTGCCTCAACATCCTAAACTTACTAGATTAGCGAGATATTGAAGCTAGGACCAACCCTAGTATGATATCCATGTAAGAATTCAACCTCGCAATCAACAGAGAACATGTCCTACAACCACTCCCCCAGGGCATAGGGGAAAGTTGCTATATCCTTTGCATCTTGAAACACCATTACCAACCCACTGAAAAAATTGCACTTCAGTCCCTCAACTCTCTTAGCAAAACAGAAGAACACTCTGCGATTAACAACCCTTATGCCAAATAGCTCTCTCCCATCCAAGCTTGATCTAAAAGCTTTAGGTCATGAGAAGTATGGACGATTCTTATCGGCCATACTTTCATCATTAATGTCCTTGCAAGGTGGTATGAATGTACCCAAAGGGATTAAATCTACGTCTTGAAAATTGAAACGACGAGTGGTCGATATAAATGCTTGATATTGATTTTATTGATTCATAATGGAGATATTATAACCTTAGGGAATCCCTCACCATATAGGTAGATCCCCATTTTTTTTAAGGATCCCACGAGGAATTTGTGAAGCTACATTTGCTAGCATATCAAATTGTTTATTTTTCTAATGATGCACATGGTATAAATGTGCTTTTGGAATTTGGAGTGGAATTCTATGGATGTGATTTTGGAGCCTATTAAGCAATTTGTATTCAAGAATTTTCCTTTTTCTTGTCTGAAATATAATGAGCAAGGAATCCCCTATTATAGTGAGTGTTTGTATTCCAATAATGGTAGCATATTCTATACCTAGGTATTGTGCATAGGTCAAGACTATATTTCTTCCTGGATCCAGGAGGACCCCCCCCCCCCCNTTATTATTCTTTCTTAGTATTATTGCTATGCATTTGTATGTTTATTACATTGTCACTCTCTTAAGTAATGCTTTGTCCTCAAAACATAGTTATTAAGCTTGTTTTCCCCTTTAATTGGAGTTTGGATCTTGCAACCTACCTAAGGTGAGGCAAAATATTTTCTTTTTGGCATTGTTTGTTCCTTTCTAGAAATAACTTCATTTTTATACACATCATTCTCATCCCTACTTGGTAGTGTGCAAGAGATTAATGTCATTGATACTTTTTGCAACAGTTTGTCATCATCAGAATATGAATTGTGTGCTATAGTGATTTCCTTTTCAAGATTTGATACTTCTTCTTTCTTTCCATGCAATATTGTATAGAAGCATAAGGACATGTCTTCATGCCTATGCTCTGGGAATGAATTCTTCGCACATCAACAACAATTGTTTTTGTTTGAAGATAGTCATTACACAGAAATTTATTGAGTGAAGAAGGAGTTGTGTTGGATGGCTTTGAAACTCGACGTTTCGACCCCTACTCTGGGATCATCATCAGGAGATGTTAGAAGCCTGAACTTTTTTAGGAGATGCATGTAGCCTGTAAATATTTGTCTGGAAACATGAGTCTTGATTTTATATGTGGAGTCGGTTTTGGTAAATTCGGATAATGTGATTTAGGTTTTTTTTTATTTACTAAAAATTCAGTTTTTTATTATTTTATTAGTATTTGTATTATTTTATTCCCTTAAATTTTTTTTTAGTAAAATAATAAAAAATTGAATTTTTAATAATAAAAAAAACCTAAATCACATTAACCTAATTTACCAAAACCGACTCCACATATAAAATTAAGACTCATGTTTCCAGACAAATATTTATAGGCTACATGCATCTCCTAAAAACTTTCAGGCTTCTAACGTCTCCTGATGATGATCCTAGAGTAGGGGTCGAAACGTCGAGTTTCAAAACCATCCAACACAGCTCCTTCTTCACTCAACAATTGTTTTCCTTCCTTGTATTCGTCTTTGATTGGTGATATTGTTTTTCCTTTTGTCACTAGTCTTTTTTCTTGGGGAATTCAGAACTACCTCTTGTCGAGTAATAAACTTCTTCTATATCATATATACCATGCTTCTATCTTCAACCAAGCTATTTGGTCTCGATATCCTTAGTTCACTGCGGATAATGGTTTTTAATATAGAAATATACATCTTCATTAGTTGATCATTTGTAAGATCACGGAATTTTTTTTGCAAGAACTTCCCGTTCAGGGGTATATTCATTCGCTTCTCCTTTTTTCTATAAATGTACAAACCTAATATAGGTGTCATATTATTCATCATTGTGAAACCTCTTAAGGATATATTCTATGAGCATTTGCTAATGAACTACGAAACCATTAGTTTTTTCCAGACCACCAGGTGAACTAATCATAAGCATCATTGTTTAAATATAAAAATTCCATCCATATCTTCTCTAATTCACTAGTTCATGGGTTCATAGAAAAACTTCCTTCAATTTTATTAACCCACATGATAGCCTTTTAACCGTCCAATCCATCATATTTAGGTATCTCAATATTGATTTTATTTTATAACTTGTGTTATTTGGCTATCCATGATAATTTGTGTTTGGCAATTTCCGGTTGGGTGGCGATCTTCGGTGCACGAGGGGTTGTGCAAATAGTGTATCTACCCTTTTGATTGATGTGTCAACCCTCTCACTGTGATCATTAAGTATACTTTTCGTTTCATCCCTATCAACGTTTCTTAGTCTTAATAGGGTTTTCCATGGAGTCTCAAACTCTTATGTTATCTTGTTAAGGATCTCTCTAAATGTTTTATACATCTCTTTTGTTATCTTGTCAATACTCTCTAAATGTTTTAGTCGACGTCTCTTCTATTATTATGTCAAATTTTTCTCCTAATTCTCTTTTTCCATATCCTCAGTCTTGCTGTATTTTCTCAACAATGTTCTTGAGATGGTGTCTTACACATATAGTTCTTCATTTATAGAGTCAACTTTAATTTGACTTTATACAATAATTTTTTTGGAAAAGTAACCTTTTTATAGTTACACTTGACTTTATAAATTCCAAGTAAAAGATATTTAAAAAAGATAGAATTTTTAGGTGTTCATGTCCATACAAAAAAGTCATGTACGGAGTTCGAATGAGTGGATAAATAGTGTTGTATGCTGTATTTTTGTACGACGCTAGAATTACAAACACAACAAAATTGGACACAGAGTAGTATGAATGACAACCTAATTAATCAATGTACTCATTTGCAAATTCATGTGCTTGTATGGACTGTATGAATTGATAAATTGCAGTGAAACTAGTGTACATATGAATTTGGAATTTGCATACAATTGAGCATATGACTATGTATATGTACAATTGACGTACACTTTTTGCAGTTGATGAGGTCTATGGTTGTATGGGTCAATCAACAAGGATCGTACCAATTTTAATGGTTGTTGTCCAATTTAATTGCTGGATACATGGGGCAACAATTGAGGGTTTGTGTAATTAACCCACACTAGCCAAATCAATGCCTCTAATACCAATGTAGTGGACAAACCCTATTCACTATGCAACTAATAAATTAGTATGCAATTGTATATAGAAATATATGAATAATTGATAGAATGAAGATTACAACAAGCGTCATGACGATGTGCTTATATGCATTGACTAGTCACAAGGTGAAGATGTATGTACCCTTTAATGTTTCATAACTCTATTTAATATTTATTTCTATTATTATTATTATTATTACATATATTTAGTAATTAATAATCGAAATAATTAATTAATTAATTATTGCATTGGTATGCTTCTTAGTATTATTGTTATCTATTGTGTGTTTATTATAGGTGTGAGGTAGATCTAATTAAGTTAAATAATTGATTGCATTAGTTAGATCAACTCTATTTCCGTAGGATTTGTTAGAATTACGTTAGAGGGTCACATGCTTACTTGTAAGGAAACCTACATTGAGACTCTTAGGAAAGAGGAAGATCAATAGTAAATATACGAGAGGTAACCTCCTCAAATCACAGGTTTACATTATTGTATATGAAGAGTGTTACCCCTTTTTTAGTAGGGCTGATCTTGATTAGAGTGATTTTGATTAGTGTTACTCTTAGCATATTTTCTTTTATGAGAGTATGTTAGCATGAGATGTTATATGTATGTTTATATGATGACTATATATTTAAATATATACTTTTTATTTTCAATAATATTAAATTTAATATAAATTTAACTTTTAGAAAATGTCATTACGACTATTATTCATTTTGAATACGAATCCTATTAGTAATGGCGTAGTTAAGACGTGGCAATTTTAGATTTTTTTTTTAATTTTTAAATGTTTTTTAATTTTTAGATTTTTTTTAATGTCGGGTTTTTTTGGTTTGGAGTGATGGAGGAGCTAGGTTTTAGGGTTTATTCTGTGGTTCTGCCATGGCACAGATGAGATTTCTACGGCTTTGCTCTGATCCTCAATCGACAGACCCCGTGGTTAACCCTGTTTATGCGGCTGCATACCTGGGTGACTATTCTGGACGCCACCTTGATATGTTGACCCTGTTTCTGTGGAAGCCTCTTCGGTTTGCTTTCAGGCTGCTCCTTCTATGTTGGATCCTCGGTCAGGGGTGCTGGGCCTCTCTGCCACTCAGAACACTAGGTCGATTTGAACATCTGGGGTCACTCTTGGACAGTCTGCTGCTTTAAGGACTAAGGGAAGGACAGTCGAGGTGCTCACGAGTAAGCTTACAAAGCCTCTGTGGTCTTGTTTTTTGTTTTTGCTGCGGTGTATTGGGTTTATTTTTTTCTGTCACGGTCAGTCATTGTTGGCCTCCTTAGAATTCCTAGCACATGGAGCCCTTCCCCTATCAGGGGACTAGTACCGGCCATGTTATAAAAAAGTGGGAATATTCGGGTTATGATGATTGATAATTTGTCTTTGTCATCGATAGGAGTCGGAGTCTTGTCTTGGTTGGGTTGGTATGTGTTTCATGGTGTTTTACATAGTCTTTGTTTGGTCATGAATCTGTTTCTCCTTGTCGTGATCTGGAACCTTTGATTTGCACTCGTCGAGCTAGGTCTTGGTAACCCCGAACACTTAATCCCTGTTTTGGCAGGGTTTGGTCTTAATCATGGTTGGGTTTCGGTCAAATCTAATTGTGGAGGGGTTCAACTATGTTGTTTACTTGATTGTTGGTTTGTGGGTTTGTGTTTTGGCTCTGTTTCCTTTTAATTGTCAGTTACGGGTATTGTGTTGCTCCCTTCCGTTGGGGTTCCCTTTAACTCTTGTTTTTCGGTGGCGTGGATTGTTTATGCTACCTGTCCCGTCAGGGTTTCCTCATTGGCATTTGGGTTTGTTGTTGTTAGGCGTTGCCCAGGATGGTCGGGACCATGGTGAGTCTTTTTAGGGCCCGGGTGAAAAGACAAGGCAAGTCTATTAAGGCACATGAGGGCATATTCTGTTATGTGCTGGGTTGGGATGTATATTTGGACAGGGTGGGTTCGTTATGTAACAGGGCCCTCATTGGCAAGCTGGAATACTGCAGTATGGGAAAAAAAGAATGGGTGGACTGGGCGACAGTCCATTGGAACCCCATTCTGACATATCTTCCGACCATCAGTCTTCTGGCAAAGGGTTGGTTGATATTTGTCTTCCTTGAAGATGCCCATGATTCCCTAATCCTTGACTCCCTCTTGTGGATTGAAAAGGGATCCCTGACTTGACAATTACTTACTAGGGCCAACTTCTCTAGGAGAGTCTAATAGCCCTAGTGCCCCTCAACTGTGGGGAATTCCCCCCCAATCAACAAGGAGGGTTAATCTCAACTCAGTTGTGGGGACTATTGCCTCGAATTACAACAGAGGGTTAACCTCAATGACTTTACATGACTTTATTATATTAATGACTCTCTCGATAGGAACATTAGGGTACAATGAAAAACAAATGATTCTCCTAATATGAACATCGAGGTACAATATATGATACACAAGTGAATACATTCCGAAGTTACAAATACATCAACATCAGACACATTATGCTATGGATGAAATCTCTAGATGACATTGGAGGTACTGTACTTGAGCATGCCTGCACATGGTTAGGTTGCAAAAAACGACGTCTATGTGCAAATGTATGATAATATAGATCAAACTCTGTGTGGTATCTACAACAACAAGTGTTCTGGATGGTATTGATTCTAACATACCAAGGCTTGCATTTTTCAAAAGATATTTCCCTGAGCCTTAGCTCTACGTGGGAAACTTTAAACATCTCGAACAATTGAGTTTGTGTCATGTCAATATAATGTTTAAGATGCGGTTAATTGTTCATAGAACCCCATGCAGTGTTTTAACACATCCTTTAGGTTCTCATCCCAGGGTTCTTAGAGCACCCTCACCCTCCCAGGGTGGTTCTTCATGAATATCGTCTCTCTCAATATTCGTGGCTTCGGGGGGTTAGCCAAACAAAAAACTCTCCATGATCTCTTCCGCTCTCTGGCTCCAGATATGATCTTAATCCAGGAAACCATGTGCAATCACTATTAGGTTCTTCTTGCTTTCTCTAAATTCCTTTCTGGTTGGGAGTTTTGTGCACTCGATGCTTCTGGCCTCTCGGGTGGCTTACTGACGGGATGGAACCCTCACTCTGTTCGTTGCAAGGCTTATGAAATTGTGGCTGGGATTCTAGTAAAAGAAAAGTTCTGAGGTTCTTCTCTCTCACCCTTGATCCTCAACTGTTATGGTCCTTATGCAAATCGTGAAGTTTTCTGGGGTAGGGTTAAGGCAGGAGGCCTCCTGTCGATCACTAGCCTAATCTTGGCTAGGGATCTCAATTTCACGCTCTCTGCGAGTGAAGTATGGGGATGCAGTGCCCATTTGGATCTTCTTGCACCTTTTTTTACCCAGCTGCTCTTTGAACATCATTTGGTTGACCTTGATCCTCCCTGTGCGGGCCCTACTTGGAAGAATGGTAGGGCTGGGTTTGATGGTTTAAGCAAAAGGTTAGACAGATTCTTGTTCTCCACTGATTTGGTGAACTCCCTTCACCATCATCGTGTATGGTCATCTATTGCAGATGTCTCTGATCATTATCCTATTTGTCTCTAATGGAATGTCTCCTTCACTATGCCCTCTTATCCCTTTAAGTTTAATCGGGCTTGGCTTTTGGAAGAGGGTTTCACTAATCTTGTTAGGGACTGCTGGTCCTCCTCGGCCTCTCTCTCGACTTAGGATGGTATGGATAGCTTATCTTTGAGACTGAGGAATCTCAAAGCAAGGGTTAAAAGCTAGACAAAAGAGAGAACAAAGCTCACGAAGTTGGAATCTTTAGAGATTGATGGAAATATTTGTAAGTTACTTGTTGCCTACCCCTCCGACATTCTTCCTCCGTCTAATTCCCTGGCATTGAAATCCCTCCGAGATAGGAAGAATTGCATTCTTGCACATGAGCTACTTCCCTTGCAGTTAAAGAGAAGGATTCAATGGGATGTCATGGGGGATGCTAACACTAAGTTCTTCCACTCTATTGCTTCAGCCCGCAGAACCTCTAATATTATTTGGGCCCTTCAGAACGAATCCTCGGAATGGGTTGAAAGTGATGAACAGTTAAAGATGATGGTAGCAAAACACTTTGACTACATCTTTAAGGACGATAAGCAGACTAATATTATGGATCAGTTGAAAGTGGTTAAACTATTTCCTGCTTTCCTATCTAGTGAAGATGCAGATTGTTTTGTTTCAGAGATCACTCTAGGGGAAGTCGAGGGGGCCTTGAAATCCTTCAAAAAGGATAAAAGTCCAGGTCCAGATGGTTGTCCTGTTGCGTTCTACTTGAGTTTTTTTTACTTATTGGGGAAGGATGTGTTGTCTGCTATGGAATCCCTACGCCTTTTTGGGAGGGTTTCCCCCTCACTTAATTCCACTTTCATCTCTTTAATCCCCAAGAAGGAAAAAACTGCCACCTTTGCTAACTTTAGGCCTATTTCTCTTTGTAATTTGTCATATAAACTGATATTTAAAGTCATTGCACAGCTGCTCAAACCTTTCCTGGACAGATCTATTTCCCCTGAGCAGTTTGGGTAAAATAGGCAGATTATAGAACCGATGGGCATTACTCAGGAAGCTTTACATACTATTAAGTCAAAGAAACGATGTGCCTTGGTACTCAAGCTCGACCCGGTCAACTGGACCTACTTGAGACTCATTATGTTGCAGATTGGCATTCCCCTCCAAGGTGTGAACTGGATTATGGGATGTATCACTTCAACAAATTTTGCTTTGCTCATAAATGGATCACCCTCGGGTTTCTTTGCTGTTTTGAGAGGTGTCAGGTAGGGATGCCCTCTTTCCCCTCTTCTAATTATCCTGGTTATAGAAGGTCTCAGCTTGCTCATTAAGGATGTCATTACTGGTGGTTTGATCAGAGGCATCAATATTTCTACCTCTCTTACCCTTACTCACTTACTTTTTGTCGATGATGTGGTGCTTTTTGGTCTGGGTACTATGTTGGAATGGATGGCTTTTGAGGTGATTCTTGAGACCTTTTGTGCTGCCTCTGACATGTGTATAAGTGTGGACAAGTTTAGTTTTCTTTTCAATGCATTGGAGGCAGGTGTTATGGAAAGCATTTGTCTTTTTATGCCTTACAATGCTGAACCCATGCATAAGGGGTTCAAGTATCATGGGTACTATATCAAGCCGCTTGGTTATGGGGTAAAGGACTAGCTCTGGCTCCTGAAAAGTTTTGAAAAAAGAAGTTGGCATTGGTCTTATAAGCTGCTTTCTCTTGGAGGTAGACTTGTTCTTATCAGGGGTGTGCTTACAAGCTTACCTGTCTATTGGCTCGCCCCGACCCTGATTCCTATCTCTATTTTGAATAAGATGTGTCAACACATCTTTTATTTCCTTTGGGGCTCCTGTAAGAATAGATTCCGATTCCATTTGGTGGATTGGCAGCTGCTTGCCAGGCCTACTACTTTTGGGGGTTGGGGCATAAATCATTTATCTTGGTTCAGTATTTCGTTACGGCTCATTAGCTTTTGGAAGGCCCTTAATGGCTCAGGTATTTGGCATCGTGTTCTCTCTGCAAAGTACCTTAAAGAGATGTCTTTGGCAGATTGGTTTAGGGGAAATTTTTTCTCGTCCAGGAATTCCTCCATTGTCTGGAATGGATTTATTAAGACTCTCCCTTGGATTGGTAGATGTCTTAGTTGGAAAGTAGGAAATGGTTTGGATGTACGTATTGGTGCTGACCCTATCATTGGTGTTTCTCCTTGCATCTATTTTGATCTTGATCTAATTAGCTACTTGGGTGATTATGAGATTACTTCTTTACAGCATGTGCGACATCCCTTTGTGGACTCACATTCGCTGTGGTTATCGCCCGATGACTTAGAACTTGGAGGCATTTGGAAGTCTACGTGAGATGCCTATATCTTGGGCCTGCAGATTGGTGGTATCAGTTTGGGATAGGAACCTGACTCACTGATATGGGCTCACAACAAAAAATCGAGCAAGGTTACTGCTACCCTTGCTTATGATATGATTGTTAGCTCTTACCTGAGTCCCCGTGTGGATAAATGATTGTTTGGGCTGTGGGACTTATCCTTTCCTCTAAATATTAAGTGCTTTCTTTGGCTGGCTTTAAAGAATCGAGTCTTAACATGGGATAACCTAATGGCCAGAGGGTGGCAGGGGCCAGTTTGTTGTGGTTTGTGTCTATCGGAGGAGGATTCTGTACATCATCTTTTTGTGGAATGCTCAGTGACTAGATCTATTTTTGCAGCATTGAATTGTTCCCTTCACTACAAATGGCCTGTATCTGATGCATCTCTTGGGTCACTATTGGAAAACTTGGCTAGGATCAATCCCAGGAAGCACTATCTGCCCTTTTTTGTTTTTTGGTGCATCTGGAAAACCAGAAATGGGATCATTTTTGAAGATTCCAGAACTTCACTGGGAGTTCTCTCCAGCATGATTAGTCTTCTTATTCAGAGATTTCCTATCCCGAAGAGGAAAACTAAGTTCAGGTTAATTGGGCCTACTCTAGAGTTGATTTATCCGGCGGGGTTCTTCGATGGTGCAGCCACGGCTGGGAAGGGGGGGGGGGCAGGCGTTCTGATTGCTATCAGTAAAGTTCACACCCTACACATCTTGGGATGTGGCTTGAGCACTAATACCAAAGCTGAACTCCTGGCTTTGTGGGTTCTCTTGTATTGGGCAAAATATCTTGGGCTTCCATATCTGCACATCTTTAGAGATTCATCAGTTATTATTAACTGGGCCTTGGGCAAGGCATCATTGACTTTCCTGGTACTAGATAACTGATGTGAGACCATTAGACAAATGATGCCAAAATTTCTCATCCTAGATTTTCAGCACATATTACGTGAGCACAATCAGACTGCGGATGGCTTCTCCAAAGAGGCCCTGGATCTGCATTCAGGCCTATGTCATATATTTGAGTTATATGACGATTATGTCATTATGTATGGAGATTACGAACTCTTCTGAGTTTATTATTTTAGTACCAAAGCTGGGCTCTTTCTCTCTTCATGGTACTGGTTATGGAACTTTTTTTGATCCGTCTTTGATCTATGATGATGGTCCTCTTGGAGGGGTCTTCTGGATTCTCTTTGTGCTCTCGGATAGATGGTTGATTGTCTTTTCAGGGATCTCTATGTTCCCCATCATTGTATGCTGAGTATAGACCTTCATGGTCTTGACCTTTCTTCCTGTTGGCTTGGCTTGGATCATCACTCTTGCTGATGTTTGCATTGGTCTCACACCAGTTATGTATTATGCCCTTTGATTCAATATGAATACCAAGGACATGATTTTTTCTTCTGAAAAAAGGTATTTCATGACTTTTCATCTATCACAAATTAAATTTTTTAAATTTTAAATATTTAAATATATAATTTTTATTTTCAATAATATTAAATTTAATATAGAGTTGTCTGGTTATTAATTCAAAGTCAAAGTCCAAAGTGCTAATCAATGCTAACTTAGAGTTGGAATTTGAAGGGCATTTGCACGTTTTTGGACTTTTTTGCCGTCAAATACCGGTAAAAATTGGCCAAAGCCATTTTGTTAGACGGTTGAAGTTTTTGGGTAGAACGTCATTTTTACTGTTTAATTTTTAACCAAAACATCATTTTGATGGTTAATATACTTACAAAGATTATAAAGTTTGAAAAGCACTAAATAATGATCATCATGTTTAACATGGCTCCATCAAGAATCATTTGAAGCAAGTAGAGTTTTTATCTACATTGAACTTCATTTATTTATGACTATTATTCAAAATCTTTGGCATTGGATTCTACATAAACTCCTATTCTATGTTTAATTCCATTGGAACTTGGTTGTTGTAGTGGATGCTTGACTGAGAAGTTAACTTGTTATTTCTGCTATAAACTTTTCAGTTCGAAACTTTGCACATCTTGCTACAAGGTTGAGATTTTTAATGTGTGAATATATATATATTTTTAGAAGAATCTTGCGTCACACTTTAATATATATTTAGCTTGACAACGCAGTACAAAGAGAGCCTGATTGTAAATCTATATTCAATAGCATAATCTCCAACTATGATCCAAATTTACAAATTGAACTTGGAATAAGCTTAAGAAATCAAATAATGTGGGCTTGAAGCAAGATAGAAAGACTTCTATTTTAATATATATAATAATGCCAGTGACTTTCATTTTGATGAGCAAGTTTAGTTTCTAAAAACTTCAAATAGTATGTAATCAGAATATATTTACAGAATATATATCTTCAACTCATTTTGTTATATATTTAGATTTCAAATACTTAATCTTTATGTTATATGTTAAGAGGCAAATTATGTGAAATAAAATTGTATATGCTAAAATTGAATATATACTATTTTTAAAATAAATAGCATATCTCTCATTAATGAACATAGTAGTCCTTCAAACCAAAGGATATATGATGGTCAGGCCTGTAAATTCAATTTTCTTGTGGCTGTCAATAAAAATTTAATGAAGGTTTCAAATTTTTAGGTTTAATCAATTTTGGTGAGTGTCAATTTATTTTTAATATTGTATATAATTGTGAATAAAGTATTTTATTTATATTTTATATAAATATGAGTAAAATATTTATATAAAAAATTACTAATTAAGCAAATTATAAAATTTTAAAGGAGAAAATTTTAGGGATTTCATTTGGAAAAATATAAATAAATACAATACACACACTGAAATAGAGAAGTCTAGTATTTATGTGTTCCTCCATTAACTGGGGCTGACTCAGCACAATGGCCAATGATTGTTGGCTAAGTTTTAGTAGTTAACATAGGTATTAAAAATTTTGACGGGTTATCTAAATTCATAAATGTCAAATTGACATTTCAAATATTTGTTTACCTGTCAATGTTGACGTGTTTATAAAAAACTTACATGTCAAATACCTATAAAAATGAAAAAAAACATTCTGTAGAAAGTCAAATTCCAGGCTGATGATGGTCTGACTCTTGTGTTTATTGATTGCATTGAGAAGTATTTACCTTACTTTTCTTATTTTTGTGATGTGTGCTATCAATTGACTACAACGTGAAAGGTGAGGAGATGATACTTCCCATCACATCTCCTTAACCTTATCCCATTTATACAAATGCCATGGCATTCCCTGGTCAAGGACATTCCATTTCCTGGAGGGTCTTTGGAGTAGGTATTACATACAATTGCAAACCAGGTAGGATTTAGGCTTCCGTTGCATGGAGTACTATCTACCTACCTAGTATCTCAATCTTTAATATTCTCATTCTTAACATGTCATAATTGTAACATAACATTTACTGTAAAAGTTGTGATAGGTATTCTATGCAATTGCAGACTAGGTAGGATTCACCGAAGGTTTGGAGGTCAAACCAATGGGGTTTTGATTAGCTATCAAGGAAGCTACTCGAAGCTTGCATGTTATGCGACTATTTCTAGAATTTCTGTGTAAAAGGAAATATGAATACAGGGGGTTGGTTGTCTTTGATTCATATTTAATTCATTGATACTTTCAAACTATAATACTAAGATGTTGACAAGTACATATTTAAGTAAAACGTTTAGTGAAGAGCACTGTTAAACCCTAAAATGTAAAAAAAAATTGTTTTACACGTAAAATTTTAGTGAAATTCCAACACTGACGCTATGTCCAAATCTGCGGAGAATGGGAAATAAAGAAAATGTTACTTTCGGGCATGGTATAAATCTGCGGAGAATGGAAAATAAAGAAAATGTTACTTTCGGTTGCAGGGATTTGAACCTTATCCCTCCAGAGTCCAAATCTGCGGAGAACGGGAAATAATTAAAATGTTACTTTCCGTTGCGAGAGGTTCACTGTTGGACTCTGCGGAGAATGGGAAACAAGGAAAATGTTACTTTTCGTTGCCAGAAGTTCACTGTTGGAATCTGCGGAGAATGGAAAACAAGGAAAATGTTACTTTCCGTTGCCGGGATTTGAAACCGGGTCGCCTAGGTGAAAACCAGGTATCCTAACCGGACTAGACGACAACGGATATTTGAATTTCACATCTAGGATTGAAACAGCATTTAATATCCTGCATCAGACGTGGCTTCAGGTTTTTATGAAACCTGTTTGTATTCATCCATGCGTTGCTGAATTGAAATGTGGCTCTTATTTCTATAAAATCCAACTCCATTTCCATTTCAACATAGCCAAATGCTTGTGCCATTTTTTGATTTATTTGAAACTCATTAAACTCATGGAACACCATTCTGATTTCCTGCAACCTAAAACGAACTGGTATGTAGCCCAAAAGAAAATACTAAATGATCGCTAGAAGGAGGGCTTGAACCTCCGAACTTGTGGTTAACAGCCACACGCTCTAACCAACTGAGCTATTCCAGCAGCTACAGGTTCTTAATAGAGCTATGTTTCTACATAGGCAAATCATAGTTCTTTCATTTTACTTCCATATGTGTTTGTTTGAATCGACTCTTTTGTTGTCAAGTTTGTGAATGAGACAAAGTAGCTGAAAGCGTGGACAATTCAATTTATATGGCTGTGTGTCAGAACTGGTGCTGATCTACAGGTGTAGGGTAAAGAATGTGTGCCATTCTTTGTTATACAATTTATTCAATCACAGATTTCTTAAATTTTGTATCACAGCTTTGTTAAAAAATCTTCAATTTTAAGTTATAATTATCATTTAAATAGTTTTTGGGTGGGTTTGTTTTTTCCTGAGAAATGTTGGATATAACAGAGGCCTGAGTTTCTCTGTTCTGATGAGGGCGACGTGGTGAACTTACTAAACAGCACAACATTTTCCTTCATTTCCAACTTCTTTAAGAAACACCACAATTGTATTCATTTCTCACTATTATCAAAATATTGAGTTCAGTTGTGGATGGATGGATACGGAGAAGGTTACCTCAAAAGAGAAGGCAAATTTGAAATTTCATTTCAGCTGTGAATGGATGGATGCAGACAACGTTTACTCAAAAAATAAGGAGGAGAAGGAGAAATTCATTTCAGTTGTTGATGGATGGTTACAGACAAGGTATCCAACTCAAAGAGACCTGCCGTTCTTTTAAACATCCATCCAAGGTATCCAACTCAAAGAGACCTGCCGTTCTTTTAAACATCTCCATTGTCGTCCAGTCTATTTCAGATATCTGGTTAAATCCCGGCAACTGAAAATATCCTATTTCTTTTTTTCTCGCTTTCCGTAGACGTGGAGGAATGAGAATAATCAATCCATCATTTTTAGCTTCTTTGCAAAACAACATTTGGTTATTTAAAAAAAAAAAAAACTATAACAAAACATCATATCACATCACTGTTAGACCTTTCATTAATAGTAAGTGAAACTTATTTTCTCCTTTCTCACTTTGGTAGGTGTTTTCCTTCTCACCATAAGCAATATTCCTATCAAATTGCTAAGGTCTTCCTAACAAATTGTTGCAAGCATTCATGGATCACATCATAAATAACTTCAATCTAAGAAGCATTCAGACATTGCTTCAAAATTGTTTTTATGTCCTTTTTGTTTAGATGAAACCTTGTAAGCACTTGGATGTGGTATGCATTTCAGATTTAGCTTCTTAATTACTTCATTAGAAGCACTATTAACAATCAAAGAAAAACATGATTCACCTTCATCCTTACAAATGGTTTTGAAAATAGTTTTCTCTTAGGAAGGATGTATGTGTTTCATGTATCTTTGGTTTCAACAAAATTCTAAAAACAAGAGATTCTCGTGTTCTTGATATACTTCGACACTTCATTTTCAATAATGGATTGTATTTCTTGATTCGCAAAAAGTTCTAGCTTCTTGTCTTCTTCCTTCACTCACAATCCCCAAACATTTGCATGCTTGTGCCCCTGAAATCTTCCTCTATCACTACCATATCCATGTCCTCTATTGGAATCATAATGACCACTAAAATTCTAATTTTTAGAAATTACGTCAACCTCTTTTTATCTTCTTCCACTAGATTGTTCTGTAAGACCGTAACATTGATCACACATTCATCAAATTACTTCATTGTGTATATTAAATCTCAAACAACCATTAACATTTGTAATGGATTCAACACTCAATTATACTTTTTCATGATAAAACTGACTATTCTTTAAAAATCCTTCCTCTTTGTCTAAGATCAAAAGGTAAAATATTCAACCATTAACATTTGCAATGGATTCAACACTCAATTATACTTTTCCATGATAAAATTGATTATTCTTTAAAAATCCTTCCTCTTTCTCTAACATTAAAAGGTAAAATATTCCCTATTCCCTCTAGTTTTGATTTAAATTTGTTAGGATGGTTATGTAATTTTCCTTGGCATCTGATCCTATCTCTGAATTTTCTCCTTTCCATTTAGTTGTCTTTATAATCATCAATATCTCGGAAAGACCTGTTAATTTCATGCAAGCAAATCTGACTCTTTTGGGATATCCAATTTGTTCAAAGTTTGAAAAAAAAATAGTTCTAGGATCCAATCGATTAGTTCCTTTGGATTTAGTTTTCCAGAATATGCAGTGTCTCCAACCTTAATCTTCCTTTTAAATTTGTAATTGCTTGAATTACTCTTTTCTCTAGTGCTAGTGCAAGTGCAACCCAAAGGTCTAGTGTGAAATCTCGTCCTCTCTTCATTACTTTCCTTATTTAGGTTTTGTAGTCATTCCTCTTAGTTACGCACTCTCCATGGAATCCAAACTTGTTGTCAAAGTTTGCAGCAACTCTGCAAGATTATCTCCAATTTCTTTCACCTCCTCCCTTTACCATTCTCTATCACAAAATTTCTACTCTCTTCAAATTCGCTTTATCATCTCCCAATTCTACAATCTCCCTATAGAACTCTCTTCAACAACCAATCAACAAGAAAACACAACCAAAATTGAACCAAAAGAACAACAAAAATTGGTCTCTCATACCAGTTGATTCCATTGAGAATTGTAAGGATCAAATCCACAAGAAATTCAAAAGAAGAATATGCAACACAAAATTTTAAATTTTATTAACAAGTTCAGAAAGATTACAACAATTTGGAACCAATAAACCTTCTTTTAATTTAGAGCATGAAAAGTAAAGAAAGATTACAACAATTTGAAACCAATAAACCTTCTTTTAATTTATAGCATGAATATCCACATACAACATTCAAGGTATTTACTATTGAGCCCCTGGGGCATCAATGAAGCCACACCATTGAATCCCGCTCGCATATGTCTTTGTCCGGTCATTAAGAAAATAAATATATTTATGAAAATGAAAACAAAAGATATTCAAACCAACAGAGAACGACACAGATGGAAGTTAGATTCACAGGTTAACCAAGGATGCTCCGACATAAGCATATCTTCCTTGGTTCAAGTCCTGATAACGAAATTGAATTTAATATATATTTAAATCTCTATATTTTTGTTGTATGTCTGCAAGAGGAACCAAGCTTGAAGAAATATTTAAGACATCCCAGTCGCTTGAATAGTTCAGTGGGTTAGAGACTCTGGAAGTTAACCACAAGGTTGGAGGGTGTTCCATGAGTTTGTTCCTCCATTTTGATGAGGGCGAAGATATGATCTCTATCCTCAAACACCACGGCTTCAATGATTACTTTACCACAAATTCAATGATTACTTTATAGAAGAAACCAGTGTTACCAGAAACGTGACGGGGCTCTGCGTTTTGATGAGAAAACAGAGTAGAAACGTGTACGGGACGAAAAACGTTGTTTTCTACCTCACTTTCTGTTTCGTGAAAAAAACGTTTTGTAATTTCTAGAATGAAAAAAAACATTTCTTACGAAACAGATGGTTTCACACAACGGTTTCAACAGAAACGAATTTTTGTTTCTCTTGGACATCGGTCTGTTGCTTATCGTTTCCTGGTGCAGTTCGTAATATGTGTGGAGCAATTAATGAATTGTGGGTGATTTGGTAGGTGACAAGTAATAAATCAGGTAAATACTGAATTTATTGAAGACATAAGTGTTGTGCAAAGGAAGTCGGTTTCCTGCCACCCAACATCGGTCCAGACTCTGCTTGCATTTAAGGTTTAGTGTATATACAGTTCTAGTTTTTCTTTTCACTCAAGAATCACACAATCTTGAAGAGACTGGTTTAGGGTTCCATGATGCATGCCAAGAAGGGACAAAGGGCTTGTTGATTACAGTGGACAGATTTGAGTCGAAGAAAGGTTTTAGGCTGTCTACTTATGCATTGTATTGGATTAGCCATTCAATATTTCTAGCTATCACCCTTTCCAGCCTCAGGCGCACCTCTTGCGATATGCTTCTGTTCACCTCTTTCGGTATGTTTCTATTCACCTGGACCTAAAATTTATTTAATGAAACATGCATAACAACATTCCAAAGTGAAATGTTTTAATCGTTTTCCTTTATTTCCAGTGAAGAAGTTAAAAATTATCAATTACATTGTAGTGAAAACTCTTTGATCTCTGAAGTCATATATGAAGCATTTTCGAAAACACAAAATTATAGTTATTCTGAGTAGAACTTAACTTGAAGTTTCAAGGATTGAGACCAATTCAACGGAGACTAGACTAGCTTAATATTGAGAGGCCCACTTAGCAGTGTGCATCCAGTGACTTCCAAAGACATATTTGTACACTTATTGACACTTCTAACCGGATTTAACTAAAGACAAAACTGAAATGGCTTCGGATTGTATCATGTTTTCTGTTATGCATAAATTTTCAACAAGTTTAAACTGCAAATTTCTTAAAGTGATTTATGTTATGATGTTTTAAGATCCTTAATTTAACATATTCTACCAAAACTATTATATCTCAGACTTTCAATCGATGTGTGCTGGAAAAGCAAACTCCACAATCGTGGATTTTCATAGGCCCAAATTTAGGGAAATTTCTTGATTTTCATTTTAGGTCTTCAAACTGAGCCTATATGTTTTAATTTATCAAAAAGTGTATTAGTTCATTGGACTCACAATCAAAATCTCAATATTTCCATCTAAGAAGGAAAATCGCATGCTAGAAGTAATTGAGAAAAGAATGGATATGTAACGAGTGACTGTACCTGTAGACTAAAAGTTGCATAGTTTTGGTTTACAAATAGGATCTCAGAGCCACATAGTACATAGATCTTACGGTTGTTCCACATTGGGTAACCTTTTTGGACCTTAGTTTAGCAGGGCTACCTCAATAAGACAGTTCAAAACCAACAGCTCAGAACCAACATCAATTGTGTATAATTTGTGGCAGAAGATTTCTGAAAGTAGAATGTTTGTTCATTATATCTTAATTTGTTCATTGCAATTCTGGGAACCTTCAGTTCTGCTGTTTTTCTCTCTTGTTTGCTGTATTTCTCTCTTGTTTGTTGTAGGCAAAATCTTTCAACCTCGTTTCTCGTACCATTCTCGTTCCATTTCTTTTACCATTCTTGTTTCTCGTTCCGTTTCTCGTTTATGGTAACATAGGAAGAAACCATCGGTTCGTCCACCGATTCCCCTTTTGATGGAGTGGAAAATTTTACTAAATAGAAGCCAAATTCCAGTTCAGTTCATTCTGGATGGATGAAAGAATACAAACAACGTATAGTTTATTAAAAATTAAAAATTGAAGCCACATCTGATTCAAATATCAGAGCTAGGTTTCAATCCCGGGACTGGTGGGTTATAGGCCCACCACACTTCTATTGCGCCACTCTGATAGATGTTAATCCATAAACTCTATGATTGTCTGAGTACTGAAAACTAATAACAAAGAAACAATATGTACCACTTCTATGATTACTGTATATTCTTTGTCTTCTAGTATGTTTAGGTTACATGGATTTCACCCAGCCCACCCAAGTTCATATCCCGATAGCGGTTACGAAATCTTTTATCTCTCTACGGTTTTGGAGGAATGAGAATCACCCATCGATTTTCCCAGCTTAGTAGACCTTGAGGAATTTGATTTGGTTTCCATACATCGGGTTCAAATCCCTGTAAATATATGGGAAAGTTGAGAAGTATATCATTTTTGTAATGATTGACATATTCATTGTCATACATCCCAATGTGATAGCTTTGGTGGTTATGTGATTTGAGCTTTATGAAGAAGTTCTTGGTTTGATCTCCCATGCTATCTACATTCACTATGTGCTTCATTCAATGTCCATATCAGGTTAATCATTTTCATAATCAATGTCAATGACTTTACATTGGGTATCATTTACGAAATACATGGAAGTTCCTAGTTATTTTCTTGTAAGATTTTTTTTGGAAAAAAAGTGTTGGAATCTAGTCTAGTTAGGATAATTGGTTTCACCAAGGAAACTAGTTATTTTCTTGTAAGATTTTTTTTGGAAAAAAAGTGTTGGAATCTAGTCTAGTTAGGATAATTGTTTCACCAAGGAAACGTGAGTTCACATACCAGTTATATTTTAAATGCATCTATTTTTGTGATGTATTACTCCAAAAAGAATAAATAAGTTCGAAGAAACACATAAATGCAATGATTGTTGGAATTGCTCAATTTGTTAGAGATCGTGGTTGTTAACCACAAGGTTGTAGGTTCAATACCTCCACATGTTACACATATATAATGAGATATATATTTTTGATAAATAATATATTAAAATTTGGATATATCTGAAATTATTTCAAGGATAATATACATACATACATATAATCCTTGGAATAATTCCTTTGGAATTTTTTGGGCACTTCCCCTTGTTTTGAGGATGGTACCCAGTCTAAAGTGGCCATTGTAAACTCAATGTGCCTAACCCCATGGGAATTGAACCACGAACTTTCACATCACGTCCAATTATCTACAATGTCCTACATTTGTGGCACCAAACAATTGAGCATAATAGGGTTTTTCAAGGCTTCACAAGTATTCCAACATAATAAGGAGTTTTAAAGCTATCATCTAGCAATATCACTTCAAATTCTAGACATACATCTCACCTATGAATTGGACTATTCACAATTATTTCAACATAATAAAGAGTTTCAAAGTTGTCATCTAGCAATATCAATTCAAATTCCTAACACACATCTATCATTTTCAAAATGGACTTGCTAGTATAGATTTTGACATGCTTTATTAAGAACAAACAAACAATTTTAATGCATATTCAAAGTACAAATGAAAATTTAGTTTCAACCAAAGGAGCCTTAAAATTTTAACCATAAACAATAATTATTATGAATTAACCAAGAAATATAAACTATAGAAAAGTAAATAAAAGAGTAATGATATAGAATTTGCATAATATAATCCTTGTATTAATAATTTAGAAAAGAGAGAGCAATCTTCATGGGCCTCTAAGAGGGGGAAACCTCCTTGAATAGAGCTTCAATACAATCATAACAATTGATAAAACATTACACAACCTACTAGCTCTCTAAATAGTTCCTCTTTACAAACCCTAACTACGTGTGGTCCCATCACTAATGAGTACCAACCATTTAATGGGTCTAATTTAATAAAGAAGACCATTATTGACTAACTACCAACTAAATACCTAATGGTCCTTATTCAAACAAGATGGACTCTTACATTAATCATTAACTTCTATGTAACCCAAATTAGGGAGGTTTGGGTAGGGCCCTAACATCTGTTTCACTTCAAGAGGTTGTCCTTGTTGGCCCTAGGAGAAGTTAAGTAGAATTCAGCCAAAATTCTGTTCAGAAAGATAAAGATTTTGGTTGCAAGAAGATCCACGACAGAAGAAGAGCCATGATGGAAGAAGATTCTATGATAGAAGCAACCATAATGGGAAGACCGGCGACAAGAGCAACCACGATGAAAGAAACCATGACGAAAGAAGAGTAGAGTAGTTGAAAAGGACAATTCGACTAATCGTGGGTAAGGAGTTAGTTAGAATAAATCACACTTTTGGTAATAAAGCATAATTTTATTTTTGGGTCGATAGTGCCTATTGTTAGTTGTAACTAATTATACAAAAATTGAAATGACAACCTATCGTCGGCTAACTGAAAAGAGTCGATTGATTAAGACAGGTAGAAGCTTATAAAAGGGAGAACCCAAGTTCTGTGTGGGGTTGATCGTTGGTTGTTTTGTTAGCTAGTAGTTGGTCAATTGTTAGTTGGTAAAGTCACTGTGTAGGTTGAGAAGGGAAGAATATAGTTGTTAAGCTAGAGAATAGATCCAGGCTGTGTGTGGATTGACGATGGAGTAAAGGAGAGAAGAAATACATAGCCCCAAAACCAAAGAGGATGAGAGGAGAGAAGTCTATATGAGTTGTAAAGAATATATATAGAAGAGTCTGCAAGATGAGTGCACAGACAAAAGGTGTTAACATATTTCTCATGCTAGATGAAGAGCGTCTTTGTGGTTCTTACCAGATGGATTTCCACGTTAATTGTTGTCTTTGTGTCTTTGATTAATATGTTTATGTCGAATGCACTCATGTTGTGAATAAGTAGATCTGATTATGTCACACCGCATCTATTTATGATAATCCCATATATATATAAATACATATAATCGGTGATAAGTATTTTACGGTTGAATACTGCATTACGCGCCGACTAGTAAATAAACCTATATCTTGAGTGAATAAACAATAAATAAGAAGTATAATCCCCGACTTCGGTCGAGCAATCTCATAAAGTACTACATGAGTAGAGATCCCCACATAATTGCAGAAACCTAGTTCTGGTAGTTCCCAATAAGATATCTCGGGTGAGATTGCATCTGCGTTGCAGATGATGCCGACGGGGTCCTCCTCTGTCGGGATGATATTTTGGGTCTTTGTTTCTGACTAAGGATCTCAACCTAGGTCGATGGGTAGAAGGCCAACAAATGAGAAAGGGATCTTGAGAATGGAATTTGGAAAATAAAGGTTTGTGCGTAAAGACCTAGATATGTCACAAGAAAAGTGTGAGAAAAATGGAGTAGAGTAAGCTTAGATGTTTCCTAGTGATGGTGAGGCTGATCTCGAAAGTGGGTGCCTGAGGAGTGGAAAAATATTTCAGCCGAGAAAGAGAAGAAGGACTGCGATGAGAAGATGAAGTTGTAGTATGACCATAGGATAGGACTACAGATTGGCATCACACTTCGATGAAGGTTCTTGAGACGAGGAAGAGGAATGCCATCCTATATCTGAAAAAGAAGAAGAAGAAGCTTCAAATCCATAGTACGGATACGTAATACCCATGACCCCACGTACATCTCTAGAAGTGAGATCTAGAAACTCATCACCCACTATCCAAACCCTTAATGCAATAGTAGAAAGAACAAATATAATGGTTGGGAATGGTATAAAATTTCCAATATTTAATGGAAATGGGTTAGAAGACCCTGAGTAACATTGGTTTCTATTCAAATCCATGTGGGCCATACGACGAGTCCAAGATGAAGCCATCAAGAATGCTCAAATGATCACAACCCTTAGGGGTTGTTCATTGGATTGGCACATGAAATTCTCTGTGGTTTTCGACATGAATTCCACAGAAAACATTAGATCAAATCTGGGTAGGCTTAATAGATGAGTTTAGAAAGCCCAAATCCAAGTCACAGTGTATTACAGAGATAAAAGAAGTTAAACAATTGCCTACGGAGTCTATTTGGGACTTCGACCAAATATGCAAGATGTTGATGTCCTAAGTAAAGTGGAAATAGGAATGGTTATTCCATGAGTTTTAATCCAAAGACTCGTGGGGAAACATACCTAGTAGATCTTGTTTTAGCAGGACCTACCTCATCGTAGCAGCTAGACCTAACATACTTTGTTTTGTCCAGACAAATAAAGGATGTTCCTATTAATAAATATATGCTTGTGTCACCCACTCCTAACTAAACATAATTAGTTCTGCTCATCCATTTCGATAAGGGAGATTCCATGAGTTTTAATGAGTTCTGCTCATCCATTTTGATAAGGCCGAACTATGATATTCCTTATAAAAAACATAAGTTCCGTTAACTGATCACAATCTCCCTAATCATAAAAAATTACCCTGTGATCGATCACAGTGATTAAACACATAAATAAATCCATTTGCCTCTTTGACATGGAAATAGAGTTGGACATTATACAAACTAAAAGACACATTATAGAGTACCATGTGATCGATCAGGTAATTAAACACAAAGAAATCCATTTTCCTTTTTTATATGGAAATAGAGTTGTACATTATACAAATTAGAAGACACATCTCAGTTCAGGTCTTCATGGATGGACACAAACAAGGTTCATGAAATACTAAAGTCACATTTGATGTAGGATATCATAGCAGGTTTGATGCTGGGACCTGTGGATTATGGGCTCACCAAAATTCGGTGCGCAATTCTAATGGAAAATGAATGTAAAGTTCCATGACTATTTTAGGTGCAATAATTAACAACAATGAAAGGGTATCCATTGACTATTCAACTCAAAGATACTTGCAATTATTTTAAACATCTCCATTGTCATCTAGTCTATTTAAGATATCTGGTTTTCACCTGGCAATCAGATTCCGACAACTAAAAAAAAATCCTTTTCTTTTTTCTCGCTTTCCGTAGATGTGGAGGAATGAGAATAACCAATCCATCAGTTTTAGCTTCCTTGCAAAACAACACTTAGTTATTTTAGCTTCCTTAAAAAATTGCTTACTATAACAAAACATCACATCACCTCACAGTTAGACCCTCCATTTATAGCAAGTAAAAATTATTTTCTCCTTTCTCACTTTGATAGGTGTTTTTCCTCTCATTGCGAGCAATATTCCTATCAAATTGATAAGGTATTCCTAACAAATTGTTTCAAGAAATTTGTTACAAGAATTCATGGATCACATCATAAATAACCCGACATCATAGTAATTCCCAATCTAAAAAGCAATTAGACATTGATCTAACATTGTTTTTGGATGTCCTTTTTGGATACATGAAACTTTGTAAGCACTAGGATGTGGTATGCATTTTGGATTTAGCTTCTTAATTACTTCACTAGAAGCAAAAATGTTTGTACCATCAATAATAAAAGTAAAACATGATTTACCTCGATCCTTACAAATGGTTTTGAACATGGTCTTATGTTAGGAAGGATATTTGTCTTTCAGGCATATTTGGTTTTAACAAAACTCTCAAAAATGTAAAAACAAGAGATTCTCATGTTCTTGATGAACTTCAAGACTTTATTTTCCACCATTGATTGTGTTTCTTGATTCACAAAGAGTTCTAGCTTCTTGTCTTCTTCCTTCATTCACAATCCCCATACATTGGCTTGCTTTATTTTCTTATGCATTACACTTAAATCATGTGCCCCTGAATCTTCCTCTACCACTACCATATCCATGTCCTCTGTTGGAATCATAATGACCACTAAAATTATAATTTTTAGAAATTATGTTAACCAATCCTTATCTTCTTCCACTAGATTGTTTTGTACTTCTTGGACAATTGCTCTAAAATTCTTAAGGCCAATTGGTAAGACTCCAACATTGATCAAACATTCATCAAATCAATTCATCATGTATATTAAGTTTCATACCATTAAAATTTGCAATGGATTCAACACACTCAATTATACTTTTCCATGTTAAAACTAACAATCTACATAATTATTTTGTATACTATTTAAAAATCCTTCGTCTTTGTCTAAGATTAAAAGGTAAAATTTTCCCTCTAATTCTGATTTAAAATTTGTCGATATGGTTATGTAATTTTCCCTAGCATATGATCCCATCTCTGAATTTTCTCCTTTCCATTTATTTGTCTTTATAATTGTCGACATCCCAACATAGTTATGAGGAAAAACCTGTTCATTTCGTGCAAACAAATCTGGCTCTTTTGGGATGTCTAGTTTGTTAAAGGTTTGGAAAAAAATTATTCCTCTTATCCAATCGATTAGTTCCTTTGGATTTGTTTTTCTAGAATATGTAGTGTGTCCATCCTCAATCTTCCTCCTAAATTTGTAATCGCTTGAATTACTCTTTTCTTTAGTGCAAGTGAAATCCCAAGGTCTGGTGTGAATCTCGCGCTCTCTTCCTCTTCATTACTTTACTTATTTAGGTTTTGTAGCCATTCCTCTTCATTACACAGTCCCCATGGACTTTGATATTGTTGTCAAAGTTTGCAACAATTATTCAAGATTATCTCTTGGTATCACATATACATTTGCAGTTGGGCTACCATGATGCAGCATACAGATTGATCTCTTTAATTTTTTCGAGATATTCATTCACATGGGGTTTTAGCAGGGATCATTACAACCTCAAACTTTCCAAATCCTTGTTCAACAATGTTTCCTTTCCAGGACTAAGATTCACTTGTCTATTGAGATGATTTCAGTGTTGACCTAGTTCATTGGATCATAGTAGCAGAGCATATATGGTACACACGGTTACATATGGGCTTATCATATGGAGACAAGTATATATGGTGAGATTGGGTATATGTTTCCTTGGTTTTTTTTTCTCTGTGATGTATCTTAAACACCTAGGCTTGTAATTTTAGGATGGTCATGATGACCTATGCTTATATATATGCTAATGCTTGAACTTGTGCTAAGACTAATCAAAAGGACTTAACGTTGAATATTGTTTCTCATGCCATGATTTACACATGATTAAACCTTAGTGTTGTGTTGGTCCCAAATGTCATTAGTCCCCGTCTATCCGATTCATCATGATTGATTCTCATCCCATGCCTTTGGTTTGATTGATACCTATGAGATTGAATATCACTTTCCCCACTTTGACCCCTATGCACGATGGAGGGCCATGTTGTTCTGTTTCTCGGCTTTGATTTATGCAACAAAACTTACTGATGCCTTGATTCTTCTGGGCCAATAGAACCCGCTGGTGTTGGTTCCTCCACTTAAGCGAGTTGGATTTTGAAGCCTTGACCTCTCTGGTCGGTTGCTCAGATGTTTGGTCCTGACTGTGGATATTCCCCCCTTGTTTTCTCGAAGAGTGTCAGCTAAAACTTGAAGCAATATCTCTACCATCATTACCTGCATTATGTGTTATACGTTGTATCTGTTTAAATGCAAAGCGCTCAAATAAATGAAAATTGTGTCTTTAGACACAACTGAAAAAGGGCTATAAAGTAAAATTGTGAAATCCCTAAAAGTAGTGGATAAATAAATGCTAAATCTAAAGATTGTTGGCCACCATTGAAATGCAATGATCAATTCCTCACAGAGCCTACGGGTTTTGATGTGAGATGGGGCAAGGGACCGCTAATTCACAATGTCCCCTAGGATCTCTTCACTATAGTTTCTTGTGTACTCAACGCAAGGGCCCTAGTAAATATCCCCACGGAGCTTGTTTCTTAGCTTAGATGTGAGTCCTAGACATGTTGTTAGAGTTGAATGATCACTTTTCAGATCAACTCATCCACTTATGAGACACCACCATCCCCTATTGTTCATTTGTCATGTATTTGTCATTGTGGTCATGTGTAATTGTCATCATTATGAGAGATCATATGGTCAAAGTCAGCTATAAGTCATATCCCTTTATCTTAGCCTTGTTTTCAACCCTCACCTAGCACTAGCACATTGTTTAAACTTTGTCAGCATGGCATGCACAAGAGACTTCGAGACACCTTCTAGAAGGTTCTAATATTTTTCAAAAGCATAGGTATATCTTAGTTATTATTATTATTATTGTCACCATGATTCTAAATAACGTGATTTAAGTTTTGTTTTGATATACACCATTGGAGCATTTCTTACCTAGTTGGATACATGCAGGATCATATTGGTATAATATCTCACCTGTAGTCTGGGTAAATTGACTTGGTAAACCCTGTTGACCAAGTCAAATACGGTTCCCAAGGAAGTAACTCAAAAAACAACAATGCTTATATTTTCTCCAGACATGCGCAAGACCAATATTGCGGTCTCAATTTTCAGAGTTTGGACCTGGATCTCAAGATCAGTGATTATTATCACTTTGTTATTGGCAAAATGATCAACTTTTATTACAAATTGTAGACTTTTTGGTTCTCCTAGAGCATTTCAATGTTCCAAGAGGTATGAGTAGTCACTTATACCATTATTCTATGTCTCCAGATCATTCAGTACAGTCATTTTCCCCTATTCTTATCCCGGACAGAGTTATGATGTTTTTATAATTTTTCAGAGGATGTACCACCATAAATGAACTAGGAAATTCACTGAAAAAATCAATGTCCTGTTGGATTGAGGAAATATAAGGGAAACTTCTCAGATGATGTATTTTGGCTCCCCTGACAATTCTTCAGTAGTTTCAGTCAGCATTTGGTCCGAGATGTTTTTGTTTGGCTTAGCTAGTGAGGATGCCCCCCAAGGGGTGCCTCTTACTTGGCCAATTGATGTATTATATGCTTATATCTTATGTTATGAGGTTGTAATGGGGTGTAGGGTGAATTAAGCCAATAGTGACCCCCTTTGATGTACTATCATGTTGTATCTTATGTTATGTTATGATTTTGACCTTAGGGAGATGTCCTTGAGCAAAAGTGCACCCCCCTTTAATGTGGTCATCTTGATCCATGTATTGATCCTTGTATTGATGATCTCCACCATTGATGATGTCTCAATATCAATCATTGAATGATAGTTAGGTAAAATTTGGACACACTCTCAAGCTATTTAAGATAGGTGATCCCCCCATTGTAAAGCGTGAGCTCTAGAACTGGAATATTGAATAAAGATATTTTTCTGGGATTACACACTTGTATGTTGTTTGATGAATGAATGCGATGATGACTGAAATTTTTATTCATTTGCATTGAGATAAATCTGGTATAGATTTTGTATATTTTCCTTGTACCCATCCATTCACAGGTTGAAGGAGGCGAACTTGAGGAAGGCACATTGGTGGGGGGACTCACCCTATGTTGGATCTCGGGTTTTGATTATCAGTGAGTGATTACTTCCTTATGATTTCTCATTTCATGTACTTTCTTTACATTGCGAATCGTGTTTGTGTGTTTTGCTAATTTAATTCTTTGGCTTGACAGGTTGAAGGGAGCATAAGGGTCACTGACTAAAGTAGCAATTCATCAAGATCTTGCTCAAAACTCTCATTTGATCAGAAGGAGAGAATTCTTCATCATCCATGAACTTATCATCATGATTCAAGTACATCTCTTAGGCAATTTATTTGTCCTTTTATTTTTCATGCATTGCTCATGACCATTTTTTACTGAAAAACCCTTCATTAGAAATTAGGAAAAACCATTAGATCGATTTGCACTATGAATCTGCAAATTCGATGATCTGAGTTTTGTCAGCTATCTCTAAGAATCCCCTCTCCCTCCTAGGTGTCAATATTGGATTCCATATACCCATCTGCAGGAACTGATCCTTAGGGAGAAAAGTGCCCCTCCTAGCCTAGCAACCAATTCCTTGTGTATCTTCTTTTTGGTTTTGTTTGGATCTTCTTGTATTGTTGAATATTGCATAAAATTAGGTGTGTTTAAAGCCTTAATTATTCGTATCAACCTCGTCCTGGGAATTTTCCTTATTCTTGCTTAAATCCCCCCACGGTCTTGGGTTTGATCATTGGAACAAACACACCGAACCTAGATCTAATTTTAATTCCATAAGACATCGATCCATTTCATTTGAGTACCATTTCTACCATCCTTAAACACTTGTACTTAAGCTTTCCTTAATTTGTGGTGTATCCCTTAAATCTAGGGTTTCTAGCTCTCACCTTATGTATTCCCTCTTTGTTGGTTTGATTTGGTGATTAGCTATAGGTTTGTCCTTTTAGTATAGGTCTAGGTCTCCCCCTTTTTCACTTGGGAATTCAATGGCATAAAGCGAAGGGAATCTCGACAACCATCCATCTTTTGGGGGTTAGGATTTTTTTGGTGCACAGATTTAGTTTCCCGTCCCCTCTGCCATCTTGTAGAGGATCACTCTACGAGGAAACTACAAAATATGTGATAACATATTTGGCATCATTGCTGGGGAGGTAGAGGCCTACCTTGGTTCGAAATTTATCTTAAGATCTACTCCTGTTCTCTACCAACATTTTTGGCGCTTGGTGGTAGAGGCTTACCTACCTTTGGTGTCTGTAAATACATTCATGTTTCATATTCATTCATATCACATCTGGTTCTAAGTCTGGTGATTGCATTTTCAAATATTTAAAGCCTACAAAATCACTATATTATTTTATTCTCTCCTACGAAAATTATTTTCGGTGAACACGACAATTCGTTCACCTGGCGACTCCACAATGCGACTCCCCTGAGGGAGCACCCATGAGTATGACCTTTGAAGCCGAACTAATCCTAAAATTTACCTAACTTATACCCAGAATCAAAATAAGAACCTTAAAGACCAATCATCTAACTAAGTTTTGGAGGGTGTTTAATTCACCAAGACAAGTTTTAGATCACCTTCCATAAAATTATCTATCAAGTCCTTTATTCATCCGATCTAGTTCTCCAACCAATAGTTCAAATTCTCTTACTCCTCTGAATAGTCCACCCAAAGTAAATCCTCCAATGGCTAACACCAATCCCCCAGCAGGACTTAGGCATTTCAGAAGTCGAACCATGTCTTCTCCTTTCGATTTTTCGTTAATTCAAGGTGCTCCCCATGACATGCCTAAGAAGTATTTTGATAAACTTTTGAAATTTAATGGTTCATCTACAATCTCTGTGGAAGAATACATTGAATCAGTATGGAACTATATGGATGCATATGAGGTGGAAGCTAAAGGTGTTTACATGATAGCCCTTAAAACATCTTTGGAAGGAGATGCTCGAGGATGGTTTGACAGACTGCCTGCAGGATTGGTAGATGGTTATGATAACTTTACCAAGAAACTCATTGAAGATTGGTCATCCAAGCCAGACAATAGGTTCCTTTTAAACCAAATTTTTGAGGTTAAAAAGAAAGAAAATGAGACAATCCATGAGTTCAATGTAAGATTTGACAAACTTGTCTCTAATGTTCCCCAAGACTTAAGGCCGATAGAGCAAGCTATACTTATCCTTTAATAGAACAATTTTGAAGGATGGTTTGGTCCGAACCCTAAGTCACCTGACACGAGGACATGTGACACGGGGATTCGAGTGTCTGACATAGACACGATGGCCTCTAGTATCAGGACATGTAATACATGTTATATATGTGTGTGTGTGTTAAACATTATATATATTAAAAATATAGACATATAAATCCATTTTTTTACAAATATTCAATAGAAATCAGAATCAATGCACATTTAGCATTAGTAATTACACATTTACAAATCAATAATCATAATGAGATTATGAGACACATAGATAATTCATGATACTCATGATATTCATAGATCAAGATGTTGATACTTAGGAGGTAGAACCATATTTCTCATTAAGTCATCAAAATCAAAATGTATTACATAGATGTCGGAATGCCATTGGCAAATCCCAAATAGACTGATAGTAATAGTAAATACAAAAAGGGGTAGATCAAATTGGAAGAAAGAAGAATCTCATGAATCAATTAAATTTTAGATTATATTTAAATATTATATACACGCTTTAAATATATGGAAGAATGAAGAATCTCAGCCATCTACATGCTCTATATTTAAGATTATGCCACTTACAATGATGATGCCACTTAGATTGAATGGCATGGGTAGGAATATAAATAAGGGTAACCCTCCCCTGTGTGAAATGAATCCCCTTGTGATGTTGTTTGTGGAATATTTCCTCCATAGAATACTTGGTGTGCTCCCTGACTTGATTTGAGAGGCTAAGAACTAAACAATGTAATATGTAAATGTATATGGAAAAATATTAAAAATACATCACAAATAAGAGCCAAACAATATAATATGTAAATGTATACGGAAAAATAATAAAAATAGATCACAAACTATAGAGAGAGAAGGATGACAAACATGGGGGGCTATAATTCCATTACTGCATTGGGTTCTCATAGACTCAAAAAAATTCTCAATAAGTCATCAAAATAAAAGTGTATTACATAGAAGTCAAAATTCCATTGAAAATACAAAATTGAGTAGATCAAGATGGAAAACTGTCTAATACTCTTCACCTGCAAAAAAAATCTATCTTAGAGCTCAATCCTCCCTAAAAAATGTGAATGAATTAGGATAAAAAAAATTTACAATTTTTTTTTGTTAAAAGTGTCATGCTTTTAGGACACGGTGTCTTGTTTTTAGGACATGTCTTGACACGGTGTCAGACATGTCCTAACAAGGTGTCAGACACTTAGGACACATACAAAACAAGTGTCTGACACCGTGTCAGGATGTGTCCATGTCTGACACGATGACACTAGACACGGTGGATTACATGGACTTGTTTGGTATCATAGTCTAAACCTTAAAGAAAATATCCCTAATGAACTAAAACTGCTCAAACCCAGGCTAATAAAGCATAAGCCAATATAGCCTCTATGGGAAGGAATAATTTCTCCTTCTTCTTCCCGTAGTCATCCAAAACCTAGGAGAGCTAAGTAACTTGTTGCGGAAGAGAAACCTACTCTAGCAGGGATGTTTGAAATGATGAAAAGTATCACATTGTTCACCAAAGATATAGAATGGACTAGGGACAATGATAGATATACAAATTCCTACGGCTTGAGACCTTATTGCTGATGTATTTGTAACTTCAAATGATATTATGATGTATATTATCATTGTATGTTGTTCTACCCCCATTGGGGATGTGTGTTACCCCTTTACGGGATGTCTGAATTGTGTCTAGACCTTGAGGTACAAGCTCCATTGTAAGTTGGGGCAATAGTCCCTAGTGTAACATCATGTAATATGTAATTGTGGTCTCTCTAGGAGAAGTGGGCCCCATGTGAGACGACATGTAGGCTCGAGTCTTACATTTGGTCAATGGCTTGAAAGGGTATAAATAGGGAGGCGCTCTCCCTCAGTTATACACACCTCACACACTCTCTAAGGCAGTTTAGAGAGAGATACAGTCATAGGAGGAGAGTAAGATAGCAGTTGAACATTTCTTATTACTGCTTTTGATTATCTTACTATTATGAAGAAGTTTTCTGGGTTTTCTCCTTTATGGTTTCCTCGATAAAATTATTTATGTATTGTGCATCTTTTACATATTATGCATTTTGTTGTACTTATTATTATTTCAAATAAAGATCCTTGATAATCTAATCAGATCTTAAGAAAATCTAACATGGTATCAGAGCCTCTCTGAAAGAAGGCACTATGCAGTTGCGAGAACTAGGGCTTTCTAGTTGAATGTGTTCTCTCCACATATCATCAATCAAGGAGGGATAGGATAACTCACCTCACTAGAGCACATCTATTGGTGGTATCATTTTCTGAGTCATATAAGTTTCACTATATAGTCAAAATACAGCTGCAATGGAAATTAGGGTTTCATGCCTGAAAACCCTAGAAGATTGGATTTAGTAATCCTAGCACTTTCGCTATAACACGAGATTGGAGAAGAATCATAAGCCAAAATTTTTACAGGCCAAAGAGAAATTCATGCTGTACACTGTGTAAAAGTTTCAGCCTCATATTCTCTATACATCAGGAGATATGGTTCCTCCAAATCAGGGTTCCAACCTCCTCCAGAATATAGTCATAAACATGTGACCTAGGGATATTTGCTATATCTCCGGCTAGGAAGGTCCAAACAAAATTTCACAAGATGCTTCAGGTAGGGAACGATTTTTAGTTTTTGTGGTATGCTTTTCAGACCCAGAATGTGAAACAGTAACACATGGAAGTCCGTAAAAGTTTGCTATGTTGAACAATTCCCAAAATAGCCACCTTGGGAAAATCCGAATAAGTGACTTGGAGAATCCATTTATGATCTAACCTATGGGTTTATAAAGAAGAATTATTTGGATATCATAGTGAGACATTTCAGACCTTAAGGATCTGAAACTTTGGAGATACAACAAAATCAATATCGGTCATTTTTGTAGAAGAAATTGGAAAACTAGGGCTTCCTATTTTGGGAGCTTCTCTCCACTATTTTCAGAAAAGGAGTACATTGGAAAGCTAGCCTTGAAGATTCCCATGTTTCTATCCAATCATAAATTTGAAATTCCAAGTTTCGAAAATTAGGGTTTCTCTAACAAACCCTAGATCAACCAGATCCAAAACCAGGACAAACACCTCAAATTGGTAAGATCTAAATTTTTGCTATTTAGATTTGAGGTTCTCATTTCAAAATGACTAATCAAACCAGCTTGATGACAAGTTTGGTGAAGCTGAAAAATTATGAGGATGGAAGTATAGGACCTTCATGATCCTTGAATAAATTGACTTGGATCAGTATTTCAATAAGAAAGTTCTAGGAACCAAATGGAGATGAGGCTACGGCTAGAGCCAAGAGAATCATTGCAGAGTCTATTAAAGATCATCTCATCCCTCATGTGTCATGCTTGAAGACACCAAAAGGAAGTGTTCGATGCTATGCCGAAGTAATCGAAGAAGAATAAGATATTTTTATAACCACCTTGAATGGCCTCCCAAGATCATGGGATTCATTCACTCAAGGAATGTGTGGCATAAGGAAGTGATTACCTTTAGTAGGCTCTGGGAAGAGTACACACAAGAAGAAGCTTGAATCATAATAAGAGAAGAGAAGATGGGAGCAATTGAATATCAAGCTCTCACGATTCAAAGAATATCCCTCAAGCGATGGGGAATATGAAGGACTCAATTCTTGAAGAACCTCTTATCCATCTTAGCATTTGGATAAGAAATGATGTTGTTATGAATGAAGAAGATGATGAAGCTGAAGGNACCCACAAAACAAATAAAGATAAGTATTCAATTGTCATTTCATGATATTTTTTGGTTATGCATTTGTTTATATTCAGTTGATATGTTATGCATGTTTGAGTATTTGCATTTATACTATTGAATTGCACATGATGGGTAAGAAGTCAATGATGTTGTACAACATTCCATTATTACTTATCTAGATTGAAACCTCTTTGCTGGCATATTAGGAGTATTGCACACTCTTAATAACATTGGGGTAGAATGCATCTAGAAGTTACTGTATGTATACATGATATGGATGAATTTGTAGCATTGGTTAAAATAGTCGCATGGCTATGTGACATATATTTGTCACTATTAATATGTTTTGGAAATTATGATATGTTTCTAATCATGCAAATAAACTTGACTCGTAGATCATTCCAAAGAACAAGTAACGACAGTTCAAAAGAGGAACTTGAATCTTCTTAGGTCAAAGACACCATAGCGAAAGAAAGAGCTTCAGAGGAATATAAAAAGAATGGTAGATCGACCTCGAGAGATGAAGACCACCTTGGGCACGATAAATAATCCAAGATGAAGAATAGTATGACAATAATTCCAAAGGAAGAAAGAGGCCTCAGACACACTCTAGTTATGTGACACTATTGAGCGACATCATTGATGCAGAGCCTTCCAGCTATGAAGAAATAGAAAAGAAGAAAGGGAAGGAGACTATGATCAATAGTACCAGTTCATGAAGAATGATGTCTAGGATGCGGTGTCGAGACCTGAAGGGAAGTCCATAGTGTCTTCCACATGAATCTACAAGATACAGCATGCAGTAGATGGCAACATAGTGGGATACAGTGAAAATTAAGGAAGCCCTTGTACGAGCTCACAAGGCACCCATGGGATAGAACATACAATTACATACGGAGCTTGAATATCACCTAGAGTGATGAAGATATTAACCTTTTCTACAAGATTGAAGATGAAATCTTATATAGGATGACAAAATCACAGATGGGTGTGAGAAGAAATTTTAAACAAATTTAAAGATAGAGGATCTTGGTATCTAGTGACCTTAGATGGATAGATAGAATATTAGTAGCAGAGGAAGCTACTTGTCACTCCATTAAAGAATGTTTCAATACATAGAGTACGGAAGGAAGAGGGAGAATGATGCTTCTCTTCAGAGGGAGTGACTGTAGAATATCTTGAGGTTTGACATGGTACAAAAGGATGGACAACTTACTGATGGCTCTAGGATTTACTGAGAGTAAAGCAGATTCCAACATTTACTTCAACGTTGAAGGCGGAAGACCAGTGTTTCTCTTGTTATATGTCGATGACCTGTTCCTGATAGGAAAAGAGGAACTCATTAAAGATGCAAGAAGGAGACTTGCTGCTGAGTTCGAGATGAAGGACTTAGGTATGACGCACTACTTTCTAGGCATGGAGGTGTGGTAGAGTGCAGATGGAATATACCTTGGACAAGGGAAGTATGTAGTGCAGATCCTGAAGAGGTTTGGGTTAATGGACTACAAGTCCATGGCCACACTTATGCCATCGAACCTGAAGCTATTGAGTGATGCTTTAACAGAGATGATTGATGCCATGATGTATTGTTAGATGATTTTTTCATTGATGTTCTTGATGAATACAAGACCAGACACGC
Source organism: Pseudotsuga menziesii (assembly GCA_001517045.1). Taxonomy (NCBI): domain Eukaryota; kingdom Viridiplantae; phylum Streptophyta; class Pinopsida; order Pinales; family Pinaceae; genus Pseudotsuga; species Pseudotsuga menziesii. Next base: position 45,562 of record LPNX010688369.1, read on the forward strand.
TTTTCTATGAACAACCTGAGCCAGTTCCTTATGGATCCGAGACATGCTCACCTGGTTGCAAAGCAAGTAGTGAGGTACCTGAAGGGTGCAATTGATTATGGGCTCAAGTATGATATGAATCAGAAGACTAAACTGCATGGTTATGTTGATTCAGATTGGTAGTGCCACTGAGAAGAAGAGCACCTTGGGTTGCTTCTTCAGTTTGAGATCCATTTTGGGCTAACTGGTTTGGCAGGATGCAGTCCTGCATGGCGCTGAGTACAGCCGAGGCAAAACATGTTACCATTTGCTTGGCTATTTGTGAGGTAGTATGTTTCTTTTGAAAGCTACTATTTGATTTGATTGAGATTAATTGCATTTTATTATGATGTAGAGAGGAGCAGTGAAGCTCCAGTATGTGATCCAGATCAAGATCTCTTGAAAGAGGGAGTGATGAGTTCTAGCATAGCCAGTGAGACAGGTTGTCTGAACATAAAATCCTAGCGAAGCTCGTAGGTTTCTCAGACATAATCAGTCCTGTAGGTTGTCCTCGGATGTAATCAGTCCTAGCGAATCTCATAGGTTATCCTTGGACGTAATCAATCCTGATGTGACTCTATGCTAGAAATGGCCAGAGTGGAGTTTGAATACTTCAGAGAAGCGTGGTGTACTTCAGATCAAGGTTCCTTCCAAGGGGAAGTGATGAGTCTGGAAGACACAGATACACATGAGAGCCTTTTCGACATGGTGGCAGGCTGGGCCTCCCATGGTTGGATGTAAGTGCAGATCCTTTCTGACATGATGGAAAGCTGGGCCTCCCACAGTTGGATGTAATTGCATAGCCTTTCCAACATGGTGGCAGGATGGGCCACCCATGGTCGGATGTAAGTGCAGAGCATTTCTGACATGGTGGCAGGCTGGGCCTCCCATGGTCATATGTAAGTGCAAATCCTTTCTGACATTTTGGAAGGTTGGGCCTCCCATGGTCGGATGTAAGTGTTGGATCCTTTATCGGATAGTAGTAGGTGTGTCCTACCATGCCGATGGATGTAAGTAATGGAAGCCTTTCTCAGATGGTAGTAGGTTTGTCCTACCATGCTGGTGAATGTGAGTGTTGTGTTATGTGTATCTGGGATGTGCTTCGTGTGACGATGAGATGATCTGAAGATGATGAAGATGATAGTAGAGTACACAGGTGTTGCAAGGCATGCAATCGGTCCTGGGATTCTCCTTCAGGTTTTGCAGCGGCATGTAATCAGTCTTGGGAGATCTTACGGGTTTTTGCAAGAGGCATACAATAAGTCCTGGGATGTACCTACTTGATGGCTTGCTCGCAGAAATAATGAAGACTTGATAGAGGGATAGGCCTACATCTAGCATGAAAAAGGGTTGTCACTGTAGATGAAGACTTGACAGAGGACTAGGCCTACATCTAGCATGAAAAAGGGTTGGAACCGTAGAAACTTCTGATGATAGATAGTATGGGACGATGATCAAATTATAAGAATATGATGGTAGCAGCTATGATGAAGACTCTATGACTCTATGACTCTATGATGATGATGATGCGATGAAGACCTGACCAGATGCGTTGATGATTTTATAAAGAGAGAATACCTTCCTAGTTAAGAGGGAGTGTTGATGTATTTGTAACTTCGATAGATATTCTGATGTATATTATGATTGTATGTTGTTATACCCCCATTGGAGATGTGTGTTACCCCTTTACGGGATGTCTAAATTGTGTCTAGACCTTGAGGTACAACTTTCGTAAGTCGGGGCAATAGTCCCCAGTGTAACATCATCTAATATGTAATTGTGGTCTCTCTAGGAGAAGTGGGCCCCATGTGAGATGACATGTAGGCTTGAGTCTTATATTTGGTCAGTGACTTGAAATCCTGGTAAAAATAGGGAGGTGCTCTCCCTCATTTATACACACTCTCTAAGGAGTTTGAGAGAGAGAGACAGTCATAGGAGGAGAGAAAGATAACTGCTAAACACTTCTTATTACTGCTTTTTTATCATCTTACTATTCTGAAGAAGTTTGTAGGGTTTTCTCCTTTGTGGTTTCTCCGATGAAAATATTAGTGTCTTGTGCATCTTTTACATCTTATTCATTTTGTTGTACTTGTTATTCTTTCAGATAAAGATCCTAGAAAATCTAATCAGATCTTAAGAAAATATAACACTTATTAGAACAATCAGAGAGGGCATGTAGATGACAGCAATAGACACATCCCTAGGAGAAATGAAGTCACAAAAAATAAAAATGTGAACCTATTGGAGGATCCTGAGGAAGATCCCAAAGTCTTTGACCCTAGAGATTAAGGTATAAACTTAGTCGAATATTTCACTAGTAATGAGGATTTTGATAGAATTCTACTTAAAGAAAATGATTGGGATGAAGAGGAAGAAATGGTTTGCAATACAACACAACCCTCAATCCAGGTTTACCAATGCAGAAACCAAGATAAAAGTAGCACACCTTTCCTAGATAAGCACTTGAACTTAGAAGAAGACGAATTGGAAGAAAATGATCTTTGTGACTATGACTTAGGTATTGACATAGAAAATGAGTTACATAATGTCATGCAAAATGCACCCCTAAGAGAATTAGTAAAACTGTCAATAGTCAAAGATCAAGTTCAATAGTTTTTCGATAATATTCCAGTAGCAAATATTCCCAATATTTCTTATGAGTCTTTCCACATTCAGAGTATTAGAGGTAGGGAAGTTGAAGAAGATCCTCCTATTCAGATACATGCTGCTATCTATGAGATAAAGAGTGGAGGGAACCCTCCTTTCTATCTCACATTGAATATTAGCCTCTTACTCCATAACTACATTCTAGACTCGGGAGTTGCTATGAATGATATTCCTCTGAGCATTATGAAGGAAATGGGATTAGAAATCACCCGTCCATATGGAAATGTTTACAGAATTGATTCAAGGGGTGTCAAAGCATATGGGTTAATCAAGAAGTTGAAATTTGATTTATTTGCTTGCCCCAATTTAAATACCATGATGGATGTAGTAGTGATTGATCTCCCCCCTGTGTATGGCCTGTTGCTATCTAGGAATTGGGCTGCTAGATTAGGTGGATATATGATGATGGATTTATCATATGCTTGCATACCCAATTATGATGGGAATCTAATTAGAGTCTGTAGGGAAATTTTTTTTGATGGATACCTAGAAACATACGAAGATGGATTGAAAATTACTTATGGTGAGGGTACCATGAGTGTTAAGAGAATAAACATGGAAAGAAATGACGAGGATTATCCACTTGTTTTCTTTATGGGAGTAGGTAGTTCCAATTCTGAAGATGAAAGTGATGTCAGGTTTAAACAAGAGCTTATCCATTAGCAACTGATAGGGGAAATCATGTGCAATAATTTTGAACATTTTTTTGATCCCCTAATCATTTATCCCGATTGTCTATAGAAGCCCTTGAATCAACCTTACATAGTGAGACTTCCACCGTAAGAGATGGTGTGCCAAATTATTTGACAAGAAGAACTTATCGCCCTATCTAGGAAATTAGGCAATATTTGAGAGATAACTTGAGACAGGAAATGACAGATCTTACTAAGCGAAGTTGGGAAGAAGATGTTTTGATTAACGATGCCTTCGATGAGGAATTTTCTCTTTACAACTTGTTTATTTTTCAATCTAATAGTTCCTCACATGTAGTTGAAAGTGAAAACCAAGTTGTACTTTGTTATACTGATACTCAAGATGAATTGGTTAATTGACATGAGCCACTAGACCAAGGAGCAAACTTGAGTAACTTTTGCTACCCATCTGCTTCACATTTTCCAAACTTCTTGTTACCTACAGAGAGACCTATAGAAGAAAGTAATGATACATATCACATTCCTACTATACAATTGGCATCCTTGGAAGATGAGGTAGAAACAAACTTGTATGAATCCTCCCGAAAGGAAAAACTACCCATTCCCCATGGAGAAGGTTCTAGTAAACAAGCCAATCATTTTGACACCATTTCTCCCCTTAAAGATAATATTGATGAAGTATTTCGATGTTTTTAGACTATGGGGGAAACAATTAAGAAAGTAATAACAACACTCCCATAGGAGGTTAAGAGTGAGTCCAACGAATCAAGAAGAGAAGTAAGAGAGATTTTGGTTGGAAGAATTTCCATTCCAATAGACGGGGGGTTCTCCATGTTTCAATGTTATACCAAAAAGAGGTAGGACGATGCCATTTCCCCATGCCCGAGGAAAAACTGATGCATCTATTATACTTTCCCGTGATATTCAAGTTGTGCCATCATCCATTAACCGACATAGGTATACATATTGTGATAAGGTCATTGTTGAGAATCGTTCCTTTAATCATTTCTCCAGATAATTAGGAAATATTTGGATGGGACCATTTACGATAGAACGATTTGAAGGTAACATGTATTATTTGTCTATTGAAGATGGTCACAGATTCAAAATCCCCGTAAATAAAATTTATTTAAGGGCCTATGTCCTGGGCATGACTTAGCATATCATATTTTTTACCATCCGCTAGAGTAGGTAGGATTGAATAAGCTCTCTAAGAAGTAGATGAGTCTTTGCTTTTATGTTTTTCATGCGTCCCAATTATTATGAGTCTTTTCATAATTTATTTTTGTCTTGAAGTTTATTAGAATAGAATTTACTTTCCATCATTTTATTTCCAGCATTTCCTTTATCAGTTCATCTTTATGCATATATTTTCTCATACATGTTGCTCTGCTATTTGTTTCTTCCATGTGCGCAGAAACAGGTTACACCTAGAGAGGAAGCAGAAAGATGGAGTGCTGGATTATTTGTTGTTGATGGTGTTGCGAACTAGATATTTCTGAGGTTCTCAAGAACTCTCTTCATTAGATGACTTGTCTCAGTTGGAGCCAGATGTTATCACATATGCATTTGCAATTGGGATACCATGATGCAACATACAAATTGATCTCTTTATTTTTTTCGAGCTATGCATTCACATGTGGTTTTAACATGGATCATTACAACCTCATCCATTCCAAACACTTGTTCAGAAGTGTTTCCTTGCCATGATTGAGATTCACTTGTCCATTGAGATGATTTCAGTGGTGACCTAGTTCATTGGAGCAGAGTAGCAAAGAAGATATGGTACACACAATTACAAAGGGACTTATCCTATGGAGACATGTATATATGGTGAGATTAGGTATATGTTTCCTTGGTTTTTTTTTGCTCTGTGATTTATATTAAAAACCTAGGATTTTCTTGTTAGGATGATCATGGTGACCTATGATTTTATATATACTAATGATTGAACTTGTGCTAAGACTGATCCAAAGTACTTAATATTGAATACTGTTTCTCATGTCATGCTTTACAAAAATGATTAAACGTTAGTGTTGTGTTGGTCCCAAATGTCATTAGTCCCTATCCATCCAGCTCATCCATGATTGATTCTCATCCCATGACTTTGGTTTGATTGAGACATATTAGGTTGGAGATCACTTTCCCTGTTTTGACCCCTATGCATGATGGATCCCATGTTGTTCAATGTATCATCTCTAAGTTGTGCAACAAAATTTGCTAATGCCTTGATCCTTCGGGGCTAGAAGAACCCATTGGTGTTTGTTCCTTAGTTGAGGTGAGTTGGGTTTTGAAGCCTTGAACTCTCTGGTTGGTTTCCCTCGATGTTTGGTCTTGACTATGTATATTCTCCCTTGGTTTCCCAAAGAGTGTTAGCTGAAACTCGAAGCAATATGTCTACCATCATTACATGCATTATGTGCTATAGGTTCTATTTGTTGAAATGCAAAGCCCTTAAATAAATGTTAATTGTGTCTCTAGACACAACTCAAAAAGGGCTATAAAATAAAATTGTGAAACACCTAAAAGTAGTGGATAAATAAATGTTAAATCTAAAGACTATTGGCCACTATTGAAATGTAATGATTAATTCGTCACGGAGCCTATGGGATTTGATGTGAGATGGGTCAAGGGATTGCTAATCCACAATGGCCCCTAGGATATATTCACTACAGTTTCGTGTGTACTCAACGCAAGGGTCCCAATAAAGATCCTCACAGAGCTTGTTTCTTAGCTTGGATGTGAGCTGTAGACATGTTGTTAGAGTTGAACGGGCTCTTTTCAAATAAGCTCATCCACTTGTGAGACACCACCATCCCCTGTTGTTCATATGTCATGTATATGTCACTGTGGTCGTGTGTAATTGTCATCATTCCGAGACATGCCCAAGACTAATACCACAGTCTCAGTTTTCATAGTTTTTCCTGGATTTCATGATCAGTGGTTATTATCACTTTATTATTGGCCAAATGATCAACTTGTATTACAAATTGCAGACTTTTTGGTTCTCCTAGAGCATTGTAGTTTTCCAGAAGGTTTGAGTAGTCACTTATACCATTCTTCTATGTCTCCAGATCAGCCAGTACAGTAAGTTTGCCCCAGTTCTTATCCTGGTGTTGTTCAGGATAAAGAACCCTTGTAACCTAGGGTCTGGGGTTACCGACTTACTACTAACTTGCAGACAATTAGCTTTACCTGAGAATGAAAAGGGAATAGGAAGAAAGTCTTGAATTACCCGATTAATGACGACTGATCCAAGCTTCATCTTCTCCCACTCCTCTTCTCTCCAAAGCTTCCAGGGATGCACCTCTTCACTTGGAAAGAGCAATTCCGTCAAGTAATATCTCATGCATATATATGTCATAGGTTAGATGAAAAGCATATTAAACATATAGACAAACATATTCATTAACCAATATACATGAAATAGACTCAATACAAGATTGGAAGAAGAATTCTCTTTATTAGCAATAGATGAATAAGATAAGAGTACAACCCAGCTTCTAAGACAAGGATTCCTCTGCAACCAAAGGACTCTGAGTTTTGCTGCTACAAGATTCTGAAGATATACCACCAGCATAACTTTTCTCTCCAAAATTGATTGATTAGCCCCCACCACAAGGCCTCTATTTATACTTTGGGAAATAGAGTGGTTTCGAGTTGGGATGGTTGAGATAGTTGGGAAAGTTATGGATTAGGACCCAACTAATCTCATCTAATCTCGATTTATATTTTTTAAAGTCAAATTAAGGTATACGCGAGTATTAATATAGGCAACTCGCATATGATACGCGTGTTGCTCGAAGGGAACTCGGGTATGCAAGTATACGCGGGTTGCAATGCAAATACTCGTGTATGGTACATGAGTTGCAATGCACATAGTCACGTATGCAACCCAAAAATCATAATAAAAATATATAAGGCTGGTTTGAGGATAGTGCATCACAGGTCATGCCCATTTATAGTTTTTTTGTCACTTCAATCCTAAATTGTCCTTTTGTGTACCAACATGAGAAATGTCGACACTCAGACGGAGAAGTGCCATTTGGGATGATAAAAGATGCCCCTGAATGTGTGAGGTTAGAGGGAAGCGATGGACGAAATACATTATAAACTTTATCTTGGAGAACTCATAAGTCCAAGGAAGTAGAGGAAGTACCTGAAACAAATACATATTAATGTCATATACAAAAAATCATATCTGATGATGACATGTTCAATATACTGGAACACTAGCTCCTTTACAATATTTGAGTATATCATATAATACGGGTACAAGACCATGTATATTAAAAAGGTGGATCGAAACCACAATATACATTAATGATGAGTCTTCAAAGATCTGGAAGCTGTGTAGGTGAACACAACACAATCTAGATGTGAACCTAAGGTCTTCATCAAAATCCAAAGGAATCAGTATAATTTAGGCCATGTGAATAAATGTGTCGAAGTTGAACATGGATAGGATTCAACAGATTGTCAATCAGTAGGTGATAATTGACAACTAAATCAAAGGAATTCACCAATAATGAAAGTGAATTCTAAGGTACCATCGTCAAAACTCTAGGACTAGGAAATGGACAAAAGAAGGTAGACACAAGTGGTATCAGATAGGACAATGATAGAATCAGGATAATAATAAGATGCAGGGATAAATCCTTGAACAGTGAGCACGGCACAGAGATGACCCAAGGCAGATTTTAACTTTACAGATAGGACAACTAGACTTATTTGTCATGTAGGAGACATGATCAGATTCCACAGGTATAAATGACAAGTGGAGGAGGAAGAGACTCAAAGTGATAGATGAACTGAAAGTGTACACTAAGACATGAATATCAGAAATTTCAGAGAGTGCTATGTTCAAGGAATACATGCTTCCACCGAATGAGAACCAAAAGAAAACTTCTTCCTTAACTTTCCTATTAAATTTTAATGAGTCCAGGAAAGTCAACTCAAGTCTCTCTTCATTTTTGACAAACTTGAAGAGAAGAGAGAATAATGCTTGATAATGTTACTGATTCATGGATTTTATGAGCCTGAACTAGTACATGTTCACTTGGTGTTTTCATGTTTAGAGAGTCTGAAAACTCCAAAGAAGACTCCAGGGGGGTTCTTTTTTGTCCAATTTAGTCTCCTGAGGCCGAAAAAGTATAAAACATGCCACAAAAGAACTCTCTTAACTTCCGTAGAAGAAAAGGTGAACCTTTTTCATACTTAGTCAGGGAGGTCCGAAAAAGGTTAAATTACCACCTACCCAATGCTCCTTCAAGAGCAACATATAGGTTGAGTTTTACGAGTGTGAAGGAAAGCAAGATCACTGGGAAAGATCCACTTGATTATGAGAAATGGGGCTTGCAATAGTAAACTCAATGCTTTGTTCTTAGTGTTTAATGACCATGACAAAGACATAAAGTACACTTGAAATATTTTTCATGTTTAGGTCCAGAGCACGAAAAAGAGAAAACTAAGCTCATACCGGGTGTTCCTTTTCGGTAAATTTAGTCCCTTAGGTCCGGAAAAGTGATAAACCTATGCCCGAGAATACTCTTCTCAATTCCGTAGAAAAGAGAGTGATCCTTTCTCGTATTATTCCACATGGTTTGAGAAAGAGATTACCTACCACCAATGTGGATGCCCATTCACATATTCTTAACAAGCATGAATGGACAAGTTTACTCGACAATCAAGTCTATTTTGAGGAGTTAGACCTGGGCCTAAAGAAATTCCATAAGGGCAGGGATCCTTACAAAGGGATAGCTTGTAAAAAGAGACCAAAATGAGGCACAATTTGGCGTGAAAAATAACTAAGAAGGCTCCCTTGAACCTATGACAAATGCGGCATGAGTACCAAAAGACAATAAATGTGTTCTAAACTAGGGTACTCATGTGAGGAAAGCCCTATCCATGGAATAAAAATGGTATAGACAAGCTACTAATGGTTAAAATACCATAGTCCGTGGTCAAAGTAGTAATTCTAGGGTTAAGATGGATTAGGTATAAATACAAAAGTGCATATGAATGACTAAAATCCTACCCTATATGAGTGAAACACAACTTTAAGTGACCTTGGACTTGTTACATTTAGGAAAAAAGACATGGTATTAGTTTGATTTTGATAAAAATAAGAACTATAGGTTAAAACCCCACTTTTGAAAAAATATTTCTATAAATAGTTCAAAATAAATAAAAAATCACCATTTGACATTTTTACCCAATATAGACAAATTTTACCTCTGCCCTCAATCGCTCTGTGTGGACAACTTGGTGGACAATTTTCAAATCTACAAGTGCTAGGTAAATCAGCTCATCATGCTCTTTCATTTCATCCAAGCAATTTTTTATGAAAAATTTGATGTTTTAGGCTAAATGTAGGAAGGTCACATTGTATATGCGGGTATGCAACCTAGACAGTCATGTACATGCGTTTTATACATAGATTTCCCGAAAGCAACTCACGTATGATATGCGAGATGTCCAAAGGACAGTCACGTATACTGCGTGACATAGGAAAAGGCTATTTAGGGCCAAAATCAAAGTTTTTTTTATTGAATTTAATGTTTGAAAATGGCTTTGTTGGCAGTTTAAAACATGGTGTTGGAGTGGAGGGAAAGGGAGCATGAAGACATGGATCAAGATCCTCTTCAAAGTGCCCCCACGATGAATGCTTTGCGGCGAAGTGGGTTGCTTAAATTATTTTGTACCTCACCTATGCAATCCAATGTCCACTTACTAGAGTTTTTGATAAACTATTGGAATCATGATCCAGGTGCATTTGACGTACAAGGTGAGATTTTAGAGATTACACTGGAAGACATCTATTTCATATCTGGTTTATCACGACGGGGAGCTCCGTTCAACTTGGAAGGTACCGGTAGGGGCGATGACCTTCTAAGTGTCTAGAACTACATTGACACATATTGTGCGCCTGGTACTCAAAAGAGGGGTACTTGCATCCCTATTGTTCATATTCGCAGCTTGCCATTATAGGTGTTGGTAAGCACAATAGTGAGGGTTGTAGGATCATCATCACTTCATCTTGCAACTCGAAACCAAATGAGACTTGCGATGGAATGTATACAGGGAGCCTTATTTGACTGGTGTTCGGGAGTAATTGATCTAGATTTATGTAGGAATGCAACAGAATACACAAATAACCATAGAAACAAATATGCAGCAGAAATAACACTTCATTTAATTAATCAATAACTGAAACTTGTTTACATACATAATGGAAATAAACTAGCTAGAGTGCTGGTAGCTTATCTCTGAGAAGAGATGTGGTAGCTACATGCCTCTGAACTCTGTGTTACAATGAGGCTCAAAGTCCTATATATTATTGAGAAACAATGGAAACCCTGCACATCCAAAAACCTAACCCTAGGAGGTGAAACGCCTTAATGTGGGCCTCGTTGGGTAACTTGGTACATCAATTTCCTGGGGTCGTAACTTTAGCATACTACCTTTGTTTGACGCACATGATACATTGCTATAAAGATCTGTTTAATGACTATATGCATAAATAAAAAATATTGAATCTAGAATGGACTCATATTTGCCTGACCATTCGATGCCGAAAAAACGTCGTTTAGGGCCTTAAAACGGCTCCAGAAGTTTAGGACCCATAAACTGCCAAAAATAGTAAATTGTGCTACAATTAAGGAAACTGGAAAACTGGAAGAAACGATGGTGGGGGTCCAAGAGGAGTAGGTGGGTGGCCACAAATATCCTCCTAGATTAGTAATCCCAATAATGAAGAAGCATCTCTTTGACTGCAAAAGAGGCCGACGGAAAAACTTCGGTTATTCTAGCATATTGGTGTCCTTTTTCTTTGACAGAGTGTCGGTCTTAGTCCTGCAGTGCCTCTACTAGTTTTCTCTCCTCGTCAGCCTAGACTGAGTAGGTGGTGGGGAATCTTCCTCCGCCAGGGCGATGGTGGATCAGTTCAGAGTGTGTACGATGATGACTTCTACCTATGGTGGGAGGAACAACTACCAACACTGGAGCAGTTTCCATATGCTGGGATGGATTTTTAGGGTGACAATGACCTTGTCCTCCCTCCTCGAGGAGCATGGGGAGCATCAGGTATTTTTGGTTTTTGAAGTTTTTTAAATTTTTATGAATTTTAAATCATAAAGATATACATATGTATAAGAGTATTTAATCCTAAAAATGTTTTGAAATACAGATATTGGACTAGTTCTCCCTGTTGGGCATCCTCGTATGTATGTGTGACCTGTGGCACGAGAGGATCATGGTTTGATTAGGGTTCTTGAGGGGAAGCCAGGCTTACCAAAAGAGTACCTACTTTACGTATTGAGCAGATCCCTGCCGTTATGCAGGAACTAGTGGTCGGTATACCACCTATCTGGATACGCCTTATGCGAAGGGTAGCCAGAGCAGTGCTTGTTTACATAGATGCCGCTGATCAGGGTGCTGCAGCTGAATAAGTTGAAGAAGCTCGAGAGCAGGATGACCAGGATGATCAGGGTGACCAGGGCAGTCAAGATGATCGGGGTGGTCAAGCTTAGACCTAGGCACATTCTATGGATTGCGATCCACTTTTTGTATATTATATAGTTATGGCTAGATCCGATGATCAAAAAATCGACATATCTATATGGATATATATTCACACACACACACATATATATTTTGCCGGTTTTATTTACATGTGTATTTAATGTGTTTGTTGTGTATTTTTATGAAATATGTGTTAAGTGCCAATCCAAGATATAATTCGCATATGCATCAGTTAATGAATTTTGATTTCTTGGAATATGATTGAATGTAATAAACTCAAAATTTCTTTCCAATAACCTAACTTGCATAAACTGACGTAGTAAAATAGAGTTCTGCACCTGATAAGCTCGATTGAGCTGGGAAACCACCAGTTGAGAGTCAAGTTCGACTTCCAGCTAGGTGATGCCACGTGACAAGGCATCCCATAAAAGCTCAATGACAGCCTTGTATTCAGCCACATTATTGGTAGCAAAACCTAGGCAAGCGCCTCCAGAGGCAACTAGTTGTCCTGAGGGCGAGTAAATAACCCATGCAGCTGAAGCTAGGTTGCAAGTGTGACGACTAGCGCTATCTGCAAAACCTATAAACCAATCAGAAGGCATTTGTAACAACCAACAGATGATATAAGAACACAAACTGGTGAACTATTGTACATAAAGTTACATATAATAAAATACAAGAAAAAGTGCTAGGCCTAAGCCGCTAGTACTTCTTCAGGTAGAGCCCATTTCTAGGCTCAGGCAGCTTATTCACCTCGAAATCAGTTAATTCATATGCACCTTTCTTTAAATTTTTTGACATGACATAAGGTCCTAACCACATAGACCTGAATTTCCCTGCCCCCTAGGGGTTCTTTGTCTTGATCCCAGAGCAAGACAAGTTCCCCTTCAGAAAAAATCCCAGGTTTGACCAATTTATCATATTGATTTTTGACCCTATTTTTATGAGCCTCATTTGCTGTCAGCACATCCCTACATTGCTCACCTAAATGTTCTAAGTGTAGCAAACGTTCTTCAAGCTCAGTCGTATTAGGTAACACATGAATGAAAATCTTTAAGGACGGGATTTTGCATTCAACCAGAGTTACTGCTTCCACCCCATGAAAGAGTTGGAAACGAGAGAACCCTATGGCATTTTTCTGATTGGTTCGATAAGCCCAAAGTGCAGGATACAGAATGATGTGCCAATTTGACCTAGTTGCGTTAATAGTACGCTTGAGAATAATCTTCAAGGTCTTATTTACTGCCTCGACTTGACCATTCGCTTGCGGGTAGAAAGAAGATGAATGTTCTTGTTTAAACCCTAGCATAGTGGTCAACTCGGTCATCATGTTGTTTTGGAAGTGAATACCATGATCAGTGACAATCTCTTTAGGGATACCGAAACGTGCGATAATTTGGTTGAAAACGAAAAAAGCTGTAGTTTCCCCGCCAGCCTTATAAGTGGGCATTGGTTCTGCCCATTTTGTGAAGTAATCTACAATGACAATGATGTATTTGTGCCCCCCCAGCTGAAACTGGGTTGCACATCACATAATATATCTCCCAATTAGTGAAGGGGCCCACGAATATGACGAGAAATAACAGAGCAGGATGCAATCGCATCTTTCTGGTGTGAAGTTGACACGAATGACAGTGCTTCACGGATTCCACACAATCTTTAAAGATCATGGGCCAAAAATAACCGACACTTAAGATCTTCTGGGTCATTGCTAACCCAGATAAATGACCCCCCCATGATCCTCTATGGGCATCATTTAGGACAATCTCGACCTCTTCATGGGTAAGACATCGACGCAAAACATAATATACCCCTCTACGATATAAAGTATCTCCAATAATGAGGTATTTTTTCGCATGAAAGCATAATTTGCATTGCTCTTCCCACGAAAAGGTTGCAGGACACTTCAGAGTTTGGAGATAGATAAGCATATCTCCATACCATGGGTTAGAGGTAGAAATAAAGAAGATGTGCTCATCTGGGACTGAGTGTTCTTTAATGGTTACATATTGTTCAACGGGAAATTTTGCAATGAGATCTGCAAAAACTAAGGATTTTTTGGATTTGGCAGATTGGAAATCTAAGTCAAACTCCTAGAGAATGACTATCCATTTGTTGAATTTTCCTCCAACTATCCGTCGGGACAAAACATACTGGAAAGGATTAACATCCGCCACTACTATCATAGTCCTCAATAAGATGTAATGATGCAACCTCTGAACAACATACACAGCTGCTAATGCCAACTTTTTGACATGGGAATACCTAAGTTCAGGGGTAGCTAAAGCATGACTAAGAAAGTAGACGACATGCTCTTGGAGCTTATCATCCTCCTGGACTAGTACTACCCCTATGGTCGACTCGCATGCGGTCAGATACAATATAAAGTCACGAAAGTAATCTAGCGGGCACAATAAGGGTGCTGACAACAAATCTTTCTTTAATTCCTCGAACGCAAGTTGTGTGGTTTCATCCCATACAAATGGGGTGTCTTGCTTCAATAGGTGCATGAAATCTTTGGTGATCTTGGAATAATTCACGATAAAACGTCGGAGAATGTTGGACTTCCCCTGCAGGCTCTGAAGCTTCCTGATGGAACGAGGAGGAGGAAAATTTACTATAGCCTCAACTTTCAAGGGATCCACTTGAATACCTTTACTAGAAACAATGAACCCAAGTAGCCTACCTGACTCGACATAGAAAACACATTTGTGGGGATTCAAACGTATTTTATAATATCTGCATCTTTCAAAGATTAAACGCAAGTGATATGGGTTATTAGTCCTCTTTCGATAATGTGTTGGAAGATCATCTAGGTAGGGTTCGACAATAGATTTGATGCCATGAAAGGAAAAATTCATTGACCATTGAAAAGCAGCCCCTACATTTTTCAATCCAAAGGGCATTTTCTTGTACGCAAATATACCCCAAGGATAAATAAAAGTTGTTTTATGTTGGTCTTCTAGTTTAATCTGAATCTGATTATACTCGAAGAAGCCGTCCATAAACGAAAAGACTTCACTCCTTGCACAAGCATACATGATTTTATCTATGAATGGTGTAGGGTAGTTATCCTTAGGAAAGAATTTGTTTAAATCATGAAATTCAGTACAGACAAGTATTGTCCCTTTCTTTTTGTCGACAGGAATAGGGTTGGATACCCATTTTGTTAAAGCTATCGGGTAAATGAAACCGACTTTCAACAGCTTTTCAACTTTAGCCTTGACAGCTGCTGCTTTATGCGGATTGACAGGTCTAAGTTTTTGTTGAACTGGTTTGGCATCAGGATAGGTACGGATTCCATGTTCTACTATCAATGGATCAATGCCTGGCATATCCTCATATGACTAGGAAAACATGTCGTGGAACTCCTTAAACAAGGTTGTATAGATAACAATCTCCTCCAGAGAGAATTTTGCACCAATATATACATTTTCCACAATGTTTGGGTTCATAGAGATGTTGATAGGAATAGTGATGGAAATGTTTTCCATATTCCCCTCGGTAACTATTCCCTCCCCGGGTAAGGGATTGATTGGAGTATCAGCATCATCTGTTAATCTCATATGGAACTCTTGATTTTTAATCCCGCTTAATTCTGGAAGAAAATGGGATCGATGGTGAATATCTTTGCAGATCTTATCTCGTCCACACATGGCTTCATCAGATGGGAAAACCATATCTAAGTAGTCTTCAGTATGCAAAGAGTTCTCTACCCAAGCAGGAAGATAGGCTTCTTCCTGCTCCTCTGAGATTGTGAGAGGGACAGGGACGAGATCAACAATGGTATGAATGATAGCTTGATAAGCTACTTCCGCTGTCAAGTGGCTGCCGATAAGGGCACTTCAGGTTCATGACGGGAAGGAAGAACCCAAGGATCTATTTTATCGACAACTGTTGCAATAGACTTCCCTACGCTAGTAGAACCTAAATAATTAATTAGAGTTAGAAAATCGAATGTGCCCATTAATGATGAATACATTCTATCCCCTAATCTCTCTGAAGCAGGTTTAACCTGATCAACCAATGGTATAGTGGACTCATTAGTTTCCATGTGGCCCTTTCGAGTAAAATTGAGTTGGTCTACAGTAACCAACTTCCCTTCATGTGGAAACACTACTATTCGAAGAATGGCCGATGCAATAGTAGACATGGAATAAGTCCAACTTCTCCCTAGAAGCAAGTTATAATCCAAAGGCGCATCAATCACCTCTACTCAACAAACATTGCTTTCCTTGCCAACTTTATCTCGAAAGCCGGTAGGATACCATGTGGACGAAATGACCTTCCATTGAAAGAAGTAAGTAGGGTGTTCGATGGAACTAGATCTGGGGAGCCGAGAGCTTTCTAGCAAGACAAGGACATGACACATGTAGAAGCACCCTCATCGACAACTGCCCTTCCAATGGTTTTTCCACCATGAATGACATCTATAGACAAGGCTACATGATGTGGCTGGAGAATTTTGACATCAGACAAATTGAACTTCGCCATCAGGTTTGATGAATCCATACTACCTGAGGCTACTAAGAGTGCATCTCGGTGGGCGTGACAACTCTGTAACACCTCTAGAGCCGACATCGCACAAGGGGTTTGGGCCAAATCTTCAACTATAGAGTAATTGGATGCATCCCTAGCATTAGGATTGTGCAATTTTTTCTTCAAGACACCTTTTGGTATGTTGGGCATAGTTTCGACAGGTTTTTCAATTGTGAGAGGGTTAGAAGTTTCACCTATAGACTTACCTTTCTTCGGAGCCTCCATTTCATAGTTCTTGTTCCTAGTATGGAGTAGTGTTTGGGATCGAACCATGTTGATATTATTTGGGTCGGGGGAATTTGGGGTGCCCCCTGCTACATTTGAAGCTGAAGCAGAATTCTGTCCTTGGGGAAAATGATCCTTCAGGACAACCGGTTGTGGGCTTTTGAGCAGCTTCTGAGCTTGGTCCATGAGGGGAAATTGATGGGTCAGGTGAAATTCCAGGCACAACTTACATGGAAATTTCACCTTCTTCTTCTCTTTTTTGCCCCCATTAGCATTGTTTGTGGGTTTTGGCTTATTTTGGTTTCCCTCACCCTTCATTCCTTTCTTCTTTTTCCCACCAGGATGCTAATTTCCCTTTTGAGAGGATTGAGAAAAAACATTTTCATTTTGGGGTGAGGGGGCAACCTTTACTTCCTCCACCATAGAATGTTTGATGGACAACTCATAAAGCTATTTAGCCAAAGACTCTGTAGTGGGAAATTTCACTGAACAAACCACACCATCGGCATGGGGTCCAGGATTAGGTTTCTCTACATTATGTGTTGGCCTCAAGGCATTAGGGATGATTTCATATAGAATCCCAGACTGAGAATATATCAAATCTAATTGCTAGGACCCGAGGATAGCCTCTTCCTCATTAGTTACTCCTGAAGTAGATACATCCTTAGATATATATGGCAATAAATATTTAAGGAACCATTCTAGTAAAGACTTGGGAGGGATAGTGGCCTTAAAAATCCTCTTCCCCTTCTCCACTCTTGAATATGGTCCGAAATATGAGTGGCTTTGTCCTGCCAAAAGGTGGACAACAACTATGTCCCAACATCATACCGGACAGGAAGTTGGAAATGATTAAGGAACATATTATCTAAGTCCCCAAAACTATCAAACGTAGCAGACAACAATTCAATGTACCATTTTACTGTGGCACTAGTCAGAGTTCTTTGGAACAATCTCAACCGAATGGTGTCATTGTTTAGTGAGTTGGAAGAGCACCACAAGTGAAAAGTGGTGATATGAACCCTTGGGTATTCACCAACTTTGCCTTCAAATTTTTGGATATTTGAGGGAAGCTTGGTAGGAACGGGTGGTCAGGAGGCATTATGTCTCACCCGGTCATTCATTAGTTTTGACAAATATGGCAAGTTTAAAGTTGCCAGGAAAGGGAGCTTGGGTCTAACCGGAGCATGAAAAGTACCATCTTGGGAAGTAGAAGGACTTGCCCCTAGGTTCCCAAATGTGAAGGCAAGGTTTCCCCCTGCTACCAGTTATGAAGTAGTTGAGTTGCTTTGGAAAGGATTCCACCCATAGTCCAGTGGATTGTTCAGATGCGGTGCAGTGTATGAGGTTCAAGCTGTCCCAGTTGAAACTGGGGTTTCAAATATAGGAGAAGGTATCCCTCTACTAAAAATCGAGAAAGGAGAGATTTTGAATGGAGTTGAAATCAGAGTTTGAAAACCTTGACCATAAGGATTAGGGTTTCTAAACTGCACCCCTACATATGTAGGTGTTTGACCTACATATGGAGCAGATGGGGGAATGTGCCCCCCATTCCAAGGAAAACCTTGGAAAAATGACAAGGATCCTATAGGCCCACTCTGAGTAGTGTGTGCAAAGGAAGTTGAAGTAGAAGGTACACTAGGAATCCCAATGACCACTCCACTAGAAGTTCCTACTATATTTGTGGAAGCCAGTGGTTGAGCCACCCGACTAGCTAGAGTTAAAGGAGTAGTAGGTATACTTGTTCTAGGGGCACCAACTGGGGGAAGTGGTACTCCTTCAATTGGAGCGGCGAGGGTGGAGGTAGAAGAACTTTCTGTTGCACTAGACATTGGTCTGCCCAAAGGAACA
Source organism: Pseudotsuga menziesii (assembly GCA_001517045.1). Taxonomy (NCBI): domain Eukaryota; kingdom Viridiplantae; phylum Streptophyta; class Pinopsida; order Pinales; family Pinaceae; genus Pseudotsuga; species Pseudotsuga menziesii. The sequence continues at coordinate 64,038 of LPNX010688369.1, forward strand.
CCAATCATAGGTGAACTGAAAGGATGAAACTGGAGGATCATAGGATCGTTTAGGTTAGTAAGAGGTGAATTAAAATTTCTTGCAAACTCATTAGCTTGCAAGTCTTCTATCTCTACTGTGGTTAAATCAACTTGGTTTGTCCTAAGTTCTGGTTCACCCATAAATTCACTAATTCCTACCAGTTCAAAAGAACCGTCTGTTTCTAATCTCTGCCTTTGAGGGGGATGTGGAGGTTCCACTGTAATAAGCGAAGGAAGGTTCTGCAACCTTCTTGACCTTCTAATAGGTTGTTCCTTCACAATTGAAAATTTGACTCTTCACACCCTAAGGTCGGCTAAACACAAAAAACCACAAAGCAATCACTATAAAATCTACTAAAGTCACAACAGACACAAGGGGTATAAGATATGCTTTCCCAAAGAAAGCTGAGAGACAGTTTCTTGGTGTCCTTGAAGATGTTCTTAGGCACAAGCAGAGGAATCACCCACCTCCCTCCCACACTTTCAACAAGGGTTATCTTCCAAGACCGTCCAAGGTCAACCAGAAATAGCCTTTTGGTTTACCTATGTATGAACCCTAGATGTCAAATAGACTTAAGGCTACCTCAACTATAGCAATAGTATGGGGGGACAGTCGCAATCCTGGTTCGTATGCATGGGAAGGGTAGCAAAGCCTGAAACTCTGTCTAGGGAAAAATCCCCAGATGCGCAAAAACCCTGGTCTATGTTTTGACAAGGAATCAAAGGGTTATCTCCTCACTCTAAGCCTCCAGGCGATCTCGTGCTTAACTCTTGTTTGAGAGGAGCTTCCCAGGAGCATTGCCTCTGCCCATTTCGTGAAGTAATCTACAACGACAATGATGTATTTGTGCCCCCTAGCTGAAACTAGGTTGCACATCACGTAATCTATTCCCCACTTAGTGAAGGGGCCCACGGATATGACGGGAAATAACGGAGTAGGATGCGACGACATCTTTCCGGTGTAACGCTGACATGGATGACAGCGCTTCATGGCTTCCACACAATCTTTAAAGATCCTGGGCCAAAAATAACCGACACGTAAGATACTATGGGCCTTTGCTAACACAAATAAATGACCCCAACACGCTCCGCTATGGGCATCATTTAGGACAATATCGGCCTCTTCGTGGGTAATAAATTGATGAAAAACATAATCTACCCCTCTACGATATAAAGTATCTCCAATAATGAGGTATTTTTTCACATGAAAGCATAGTTTGCATCGCTCTTCCCGCGAAAAGGTTGCAGGACACTTCAGAGACTAGAGATAGATAAGTATATCTCCATACCACTGGTTCGAGGTAGAAATCAAGAAGATGTGCTCATTTGGGAATGAGTGTTCTTCAATGGTTACCTCTTGTTCAACAGGAAATTCTGCGATGAGCTCCGCAAAAACTAAGGATTTTTTGGATTTGGCAGATTGGAAATCTAAGTCAAACTCCTAGAGAATGACTATCCATTGGGACAAAACATACTGGAAAGGATTAACATCCGCCACTACTATCGTAGTCCTCAGTAAGATGTAATGACGCAACCTCTGAACAACATACACAGCTGCTAATGCCAACATTTTGACGTGGGAATACCTAAGTTCAGGGCCAGCTAAAGCACAACTCAGACATTAGACGACATGCTCTTGGAGCTTATCATCCTCCTGGACTAGTACTACCTCTATGGTCGACACAGATGCGGCCATATACAATATAAAGTCACAAGAGTAATCTGGCAGGCGTAATAAGGGTGCCGACAACAAAGCTTTCTTTAATGCCTTGAACACAAGTTATGTGGTTTCATCCCATACAAATGGGGTGTCCTGCTTCAACAGGTGCATGAAACCTTTGGTGATCTTGGCATAATTCACAATAAAACATTGGAGAAAGTTGGACTTCCTTTGCAGGCTCTAAAGCTTCCTGATGGAATGAGAAGGAGGCAAATTTACTATAGCCTCAAATTTCAAGGGATCCACCTAAATACCTTTACTAGAAACAATGAATCCAAGTAACCTACCTGACTCAACACAGAAAACACATTTATGGGGATTCAAACGTATTTTATAATATCTACATCTTTCAAATATTAAATGCAAGTGATTTGGGTGATCAGTCCTCTTTCGAGAATGTGCTGGCAGATCATCTAGGTAGGGTTCGATAATAGATTTGATGTCATGAAAAGCAAAATTCATTTCCCGTTGAAAAGTAGCCACTGCATTTTTCAATCCAAAGAGAATTTTCTTGTATGCGAATATACCCCAAGGACAAATAAAAGTTGTTTTATGTTGGTCTTCCGGTTTAATCCGAATCTAATTATACCCGAAGCACCCGTCCATAAACGAAAATACTTCACTCCCTGCACAAGAATACATGATTTGATCTATGAATGGTGTAGGATAGTTATCCTTAGGACATGCTTTGTTTCAATTGCAAATTTTAGTACATGCACGTATTGTCCCTTGCTTTTTGTTGACAGGAACAGGGTTGGATACCCATTCTGTCAAAGCTATCGGGTAAATGAAACTGACTTTCAACAACTTTTCAACTTCAGCCTTGATAGCTTCCACTTTACGTGAATTGACAGGTCTAAGTTTTTTTCGAACTCTTTTGGCATTAGGATAGGTACAGATTCAATGTTCGAATATCGATGGATCAATGCCTGGAATCTCCTCATATGACCAGGAAAACATGTCATGGAACTCCTTAAACAAGGTTGTATAGATAGCAATCTCCTTCGGAGAGTAGTTTGCACTGATACATACATTTTCCACAACATTTGGGTTCGCAATGATGTTGATAGGAATAGTGACGGAAATGTTTGCCATATTCCCCTGGGCAAATATTCCCTCCCCAGGTAAGGGATTGATTGGAGTATCAGCATCATTTGCTAGTCTGATATGGAACTCTTGATTTTCAATCTTGCTTAATTCTGGAAGAAAATAGGATCGATGGTGAAGATATTCAAAGATCTTATCTCATCCACACATGGCTTCCAGAATGGCTTCATCAGATGGGAAAACCATATCTAAGTAGTCTTCAGTATGCAAAGAGTTCTCTACCCAAGCAGGCAGATAGGCTTCTTTCGGCTCCTCTGAGACTGTGAGAGGGACTGGAACAGGATAAAAAATGGTATGAATGACAGCTTGATAAGTTAATTCCACTGCCGATAAGGGCACTTCAGGTTCATGACTGGAAGGATGAACTGGAAAGGATTTGTTCTATTGACAACTGTTGCAATAGACTTCCCTACACCAGTAGAACCTAAATAATTAATCGGAGCTAGAAAATCGAATGTGCCCATTAATGATGAATACATTCCATCCCCTAATCTCTTTGAAGCAGGTTTAACCTAATCAACCAATTGTACGGTGGACTCATTAGTTTCCATGTGGCCCTTTCGAGTAAAACTGAGTTGGTATACTGTAACCAACTTCCCTTCGTGTAGAAACACTACTATTCAAAGAACAGTTGATGCAATAGCAGACATGGCATAAGTCCAGCTTCTCCCCAGAAGCAAGTTATAATCCAAAGGTGCATCAATCACCTCTACCTCAACAGACACTGCTTTCCCTACCAACTTTATCTCAAAAACCAGTAGGATACCATGTGGATGAAATGACCTTCCGTCAAAAGCAGTAAGTAGGGTGTTCGATGGAACTAGCTTTGGGGACCTGAGAGCTTTCCAGCAAGACAAGGACATGACACATGTAGAAGCACCCTCGTCAACAATTTCCCTTCCAATGGTTTTTCTGCCATGGATAACATCTATCGACAAGGCTACATGATATGATAGGTGAATTTTGACATTAGACAAATTGAACTTCGCCATCAAGCTCGGTGAATCCCTACTACCTGAGGCTACTAAGAGTGCATCTCGGTGGGTGGGACAACTCTGTAACACCTCTAGAGCTGACATCGCACAAGGGGTTTGGGCCAAATCTTCAACTACAGAGTAATTGGATGCATCCCTAGAATTAGGATTGTGCAATTCTTTCTTGAAGACATCTTTTGGTATCTTGGGCATAGTTTCAGCAGGCTTTTCAATAGTGAGAGAGTTAGAAGTTTCACCTTGTTGCAGCTGCAATTGTTTCCCCAAATTTTCAAAATTTGGACCCCCTTGTTAATTTTAGCACTGCCTAGAATCGTTTGGATCCATGAAATCTTTTTGTTTTTGCTTTAATTTTGGACTATTTCGAGGTTAAATCTCTTCCTGTTTTTCAAAAAATTGCTTATGTTTGAAACTGCTGAGGGTTGCGGAGTTTAGAGTTGGGATTGTTTCCCTTTGAGCTGTGATTTCTTCTCGGGAACTTATTTATCATGCTAGCCACTGTTCCGAAGGCCATTTAAACAACATATCGGAGCCAAGTTTCCTTAGGAAGCCTCCGTCGCGGAAATTGAACGATGATTATTCTGCAGGAGGATCGTGATTTTTTCGTTGCCACGTCATATCGTTGACTTTTTTATAATATTGGAGGTTGGTCGAGGTTGAATCGGGATTTTTTGGTCTTTGTGAAGCCGCTGTTTCAGAAGTGAAACAGGTTTTTTGGACCACTGTGAAACCTTAAGTTGTTTCGAACACTTAGCGTTTTACATTGATCTTGCGCTATAGCAAAAGTTATGGTTTGGATCGGAGGCTGTAGTCTGTTTATATTCCACCCTTGCAGCTCCCAAGTGAACTAAGTATCCACCCTATAACTGCTCTTCCCACCGATACTTTGTCGGGTTTTCATCGCTTTGTCTTTGGATCAGAGGCTGTAGTCTTTCCTCCTCCGCCCTTGCGGCTATGTAACGCACTAACTGTCCGACATTGATGTCTTTCCGCTCGTTGACAGGGAAATTTTCCGCCCAGAGTTTGGATTTAGCTCTTTCGACTCCGATAAACTTAACGGTCTCATGGATCCCGTTTCTTGTTTGAGATCCGCTGACGTGGCTGTGAGTGAGACTACACGGCCGATGTTTTAATGTTTTAAACCACAGATAAGTTTTGCTCTTCCCATCGTTTTGTGAGTTTTAAACCCCTGTGTGGGCGACAATGTTTTTGGTACTTGTTAAGGTTTTCATGACAAGGGCGAAATATAGGGCTTCTTTTGATGACTATTCATTCTGTTGATATGTTTGATTGAAAAGACGCAGTCCTAATTAATGATAAATGTCGTTTAATTGCAGACGGACTCAAAGAGACTTCTTCAGATTACTACTACAAGAAGGCATAGCTGGGGGACGAAGCAGCAACAAGTTGGCTGGGCTAGACAGAGTGCATACTGAAATTGACGGAATCTCAAGGAGGACAAACGAAAGACAAGGCAGAATCGATGGTGACAAAATCCCAGGCTTGGAAATATCCTTCAGTTACCGAACTGATCCTGCTTTGTTAAGTAATCATAAGTTGAAATCTAAAAATATGTAACACATGAAGTTAATCATGAGTACTCATGGAAAAGACAAAATGGTGATATTAGATGGTTTTGGGGAGCCCAAAGGTCACACGGTTGGGGCATCCCAAGCGGTTAGCTGATTTAGCTTAAATATAGGAAAGTTAGAGTTTACAGGGGGAATTTTCCCTGGAAAAACTTGTGAACTATTGTTTGTAAGAGCAACTACTTCGTTTTACAATAAGAAATTACAAATTTTTCCTGTTGGAGAAGGTGCTATGTGGAATGTTCAAATGTGATAAATGAACGATGTTGAAGGGGAACTATTTCGTTTTGAACTGTGTTTCATTAACTGTGAGAGTGTTCTAACTTTATGAACCTATGTTCTTACATGAATGTTCTCTACTATATTCTATGATTTTTTCGACTATGAGTAATGGAAGTTTTAACTGTTGATGAGCTATCTTTTCATGTACACTTTTATTCATGTTTATATGTTTGGTTCTAGGAACAACTATCTGTGATTTGCCATAACATGTGTACAGTATTACATTACTCATGAATTAATATCTAGCTCTCTAGAGATAGCCTAGTTAGTATTTATTTTCCAATTGTGTGTGATTTAGATGTGAGGGAGTTTAAGACGAGAGGTAAGAACCTGCGCATCACATTGTGAACACTCCTTGCATTCTTGATCAATCTGCATGTTAGGTAGGCACTTGCATATCATAGTTAAAGTCAAAAAATACAAAAAATATATATGGTGGACCAGGCCGCAACCGGTAAAAGCTTTATTTTTGTTACTTGACCTACGGTAGTCGGACCGCAAACCGGACGGATTCCCTACACCAAACAGTCACGGGCTAGTTGGGAACGTTGACTGGGGAGAATACTTTGCTATTGTTTCCTGCGATTTTCCAGGCCTCAACAGTTTATGGTGCTAGAAGGAGGGCCACCAGTGCATGAATGGCTAAGGAAACCCATTTTCCCAAGACTATTCCACCGGTAACAGTTTAGGAGGCAGTTTGTTTTCCAATCCAATTCCTGAAGAGGAGGGTAGAGAACATTTGTATTCTGTCGACAACGAAGTTGTTAGTGATATGAGAAGACACACTAGGACATACGTGAAGAAGATTGGAGGATTGCTGATTATCCCTGAATTGCCCAGAAGAGAATATAAAAGGAAAGATCGTCCTTTATTGGAAGACTCAGTGCTGGTTGGGGATTGGGAAGAACTTGTAGAAATAGCCTTACAGGAGGTTATACATCCTTTGAATCAAGTAAGCCCACATACTCCTCACAGTTCTCCTGTTCATACTCCTATTTTCTCACCGCCTCACTCTCCACCCAGACTCATGGCAGGCGTAAACGAAAATCAACCACCCAACCCACCGAATCCACCACCTGCCTGGAAAGCCAGATCCCCTTTAAACCTAACACTCCTTTGCATGATTTACCACAATCTTTTGAAAAAATGCTGCCCAAATTTGACCCAAATGAGAAGATGCTAGTAGACGACCACTTGCAAAGTTTCTATTTGGAAATAGAAGGATTAAGGGCTAGGGAATATGAGGATGTAGTTTGCAGACTTTTCCCACACAACCTTAAAGGAGCAGCAACATCGTGGTACTTTGGTTTTCCTGCAAATTCTATCCTTGATTGGGATACCTTCGAGAGGATTTTTAGAAGTAAGTATGCAACCCAAAAGACTCATGCAGCTCTCATGAAAGGACTATGTGCCTTAAAGAAAGAGAGAAAGGAGAAGGTGCACAGTTTCACCCAAAGATTTGCAGCATATCTTAAGAATTTTTCTGAAGCTGACAAAACTTCAGATAAAGTCCTGATTGAATATTATACCTCAGCCCTCGGACCTGATTTGGCCATGTTTGCCAAAATGAAGGCCAAGCCTACTCTAGCGGAGACCTATGAGGAGGCAGAGAAAGTAGAGGCTGAAAGGGAAAGTATCGCAGATTATCCCGAACGGTCAGGAGAGGAAAATGTGGGGAGGAAAGCTTTGTTGTTTACCAAGCCTAAGGAGGAGTAGTCACCAGATTTTGAAGGAATGGCAAAAATGTGCAAAAGCTTTCTAACAGAATCATAGACTTGGAAAAGGAAAAGGAAGCCCAAAAGTTCTACAAGCCCTATTACAAGAAAAGGGAAGATAACAATCAATCCCAACCCCCTCCGCACAATTCGGCATCTATGAATTTAACAGAGGTAGGAATGGACAATTTTTGCACTTTCCACCAACAACCCTACTCTGAAAAGAATTGTCCTCAATGGATAAACTTAATGACGTTGGTTATGAATCAGCTGTTGGATTCTAAATTGACAGAAGATGAAGATGAAGAAAGGAAAGACAGTAATACATCAACAAAAGAACAAGAGGATGAGACCATGGTTTTATGGGACTGTGTTTCGTTGTTTGATGCCAAGGAGGAAAATATTTTGGGACACGAGGAAATCCTGGAAACAAATGTAACAACAAGAAGCCAAGGGTTGGCTAAAGAAAATAGTCTCATGCTCCCAAAGATTAAAAGACTTCAAAGGAATGTTAAAAAATTTCAAAATAACTCCTCAGCTAATGAAATTCTGGAATTTACCATCACCAGTCAAGGTCCTAGACCGACTAACGTGTTCACCAAGCCCAATGAAGGAAAAATAAATAATGGTAAACCAAATCCCACCGAGCCTAAGATGGAATATGACATTGTGGAAGATATAAAGAAGGTAAAGATGAATATCTCGTTATTTGAAATGTGCAAGGTGCCGCAGCAGAAAGAAAAGCTGTTGAAAGCACTTGAAGCATCAGAGGAGGGGCTGCCCACCGACAATCAATCCAAGGACGAAGAAGAAATTGGGGAAGCAAGTATAGGAGGTAAGCCTAACAGCAAGAATCCACCTTTTCTCCTCACTTTTGAAATTTTTAACCACAACGTACATAATTGCTTGGTAGACTCAGGGGTATCGGTTAACGTCATGCCACTGTCGGTCTGCAAAAGGATAAATGGGCAGCCTAAACCATCCACCTGGAGGGTTGTTCAGTTGGATAGAATGAATGTGAAAGTAATTGGGGAAATGGAGGATGGTCTAGTCCGCTTGTCTTCGGATGATAAGGTGTGTCAATTTATTGATATTGTGGTGGCTGACATACTAGAAGCTTATGGGCTTGTCCTGAGTAGGGACTGGTCGGCAAAGCTAAATGGAAATTTTGCCTTGGACTAGTCACATCTGTGGCTGCCATATAAAGGAAGCCCGAATCAAATTAAATTTTTGAGGGAGCCCCACATGAAACACAATGTTACTCAGTTCGAAGAAAAAAACGAACCAGTCGATTCTGTTTTGGGAAATTACTTTATTGAGTTGGAACCAGGAAATTACCAAGCAGAGGAAGCTAGCGACACATCATACGCTCAGCCTAATCTCCTTCGGTTTTCATAGGCTGATGAAATCGATTGTAAAATAGTATACTTAGCAGTAGAAGTAGATGTAAATTCCCACACGGTAGTTAGCAATTTTTGGACACTTTTTTTTGATGGATCTAAAACATTAGAAGGGTCAGGAGTCGGCTGTGTCCTGATTGACCCCAAGAAGAGCAAACATTTTCTTTCATGTAGGTTAGAGTTTGAATGTACAAAGAACACAACTGAATATGAAGTGTTGGTTCAAGGTTCAAGGAAAGCAATTGAATTAAAGGCAAATAATCTGAAAGTGTTTGGAGAGTCTGAAATAATGGTAAAACAAATTCAGAATCAAATACATTGCATTTCTCCTCACTTAAAAGCTTATCAAAATGAAGTATGGAATTTACTCAAATGTTTTAATGCATTTAATATTGTATCGATCCCAAGACTTAAGAATGCAGCAACTGACTTGCTGGCCACATCAGCTGCGAGGCTTGTGCCCTCTAATAATCGGTGTTCTGTTGAATTTCTTTTTAGGCCCTTGGTTCTGGATATGATTACTAGCCTATGAGTGTTCGATGATGATCAACAGATTATAGAATGCTTAACAAATGATGAGGCATTTAAATGGGCGATTATTGATGACGAAGAACATCAGGCAGAGCTGAAATTCGATAATTTCAACCCTAAGGGAGTCAGAACTTTAGAACGGATGTTTGATTTAAATGAAAAATTTAGAAGACCAGCAAATGTGAAGACTCATAGCTCATCTCTACAGTTCGAATTGATTAATTTGGGGACTGAGATGAATCCTAAATATGTGAATCTTGGAAAATGTTGTTCACCGACTGAAAGAGATAAGTTCATCGTTCTTTTCAGATAATACAAAGATGTTTTTGCCTGGACATATGAAGATCTGAAGACATATGACACCAGTATCATCCATCATGTTATCCCCATCAAATATGGAGTCAAAACTTATTAGCAGCCTTTAAGGAAAATGTATCAAAAATTGGAACCTCTAATCCAGAGTGAAGTTAAGAAATTATTGGATGCTAGAATCATTTTTAAGGTTAGACACTCAGAATGGGTTTCAAATCTGGTACCAGTAAGGAAGAAATCTGGAGAAATCAGGTTATGTGTGGATTTTAGAAACTTAAATCATGCTTCAGATAAAGACAATTATCCTGTTCCACCCATGGAGCAACTACTGCAAATGGTTTCAGGTTCTGAACTATTCTCTTTATTAGATGGATTTTCAGGCTACAATCAAGTATTAGTAGCCGAAGAAGACATATTGAAAACGACATTTAGGACCAGGTGGGGAACTTTCGCTTACAGAATAATCCCCTTTGGACTTATAAACGCTGGAGCTACGTTCCAGAGGGCTATGGACACAGCTTTCCGTGGTTTGATTGGCCGCAGTGTTGTAGTATACCTCGATGACATCACGATATTCTCAAAGAAGAGAGAAGGACACGCGTTTCATCTAAAGCAGATTTCTGAATGCTGCCGAAAATATGGTATCTCACTAAAGCCCAAGAAGTGTGTGTTCGCTGTTATGGAAGGTAAGTTGCTAGGTCACGTGGTTTCAAAGAAGGGGATCTCCATAGACCTAGAAATGATCAAAGCCATTGAACAGATTCCCTTGCCCCATAATAAAAAGGGCATGCAATCATTTATGGGGACAATAAACTTTGTGCGAAGGTTTGTGCCAAATTTCGCTCAAATTGTTAAACCTTTGCAGCAAATGGTAAAGCAAAGTGTATAGTTCAAGTGGACTGATGTTGAGAAGAATGCATTCGGCAAGATTAAAACCGCTGTTGCGCATGCATCGTCCCTCAAAAGCCCGGATTTTGATAAAGATTTTATTCTGTACACTTTCGCATCTGATGATTTGCTAGCAGCTGTGCTTACTCAAAAGGAAGATGGGGGAGATGAGTTCCCCATATCATTTATGAGCACTGGTTTGCAAGGGGCTGAATTGAATTACCCGGCTACAGATAAAGAAGCTTACGCAGTGTTCAAAGCAGTGAAACAATTCAGGCCCTACATACTAAAGAACCAGACCAAGGTAATCGTCCCACACCCAGCTGTGAGGTCTCTTTTCGTACAGAAGGAGTTAGGAGAAAGAAGGGGCAATTGGGTAATAGCTCTTTAGGAATATGACCTCGAATTCAAGCCAGCTTCTATAGTTAAAGGGCAAGGATTGTGCAGGCTGATGACTGAAAATAGAAACAATGAAGAACATGCATGGGAAGATGAAGCTGAGTTACATTTGATGGATGTATGTCCTCTTTTCACAGCCCCGGAATCTTGGTATCGAGATCTTGTGCATTACCTTCAGACAAGATCGTTACCAGAACATTGGAATTCTAAGCAAAGAAGAGCACTGCGTCTTAAATCAACCTCATATCAAATTATTGAAGGAATATTATTCAAAAAAAATTACGACAGAGTTCTTCTTAGATGCTTAGAGAAAGAAGATGTGAAGAAGGTAATGACAGATTTACATGATGGGCCTGCTGGGGGACATTTTTTCGGAGATACTACAGCTCATAAAATTCTCAGAGTCGGATACTATTGGCCCACTCTTTTCAAAGATGCACACGCCCATGTCAGAAAGTGCAACATTTGTCAAAGGTGTAGTGGAAGACAAGCTAAAGCAGCAGGACCGTTGAAGCTTGTGATAATAACAAATCCTTTTGAGCAATGGGGGTTAGATATCATTGGGGAGATAAAGCCGAATTCTTCCCTACAACACAAGTATATTCTAACAGCAACCGACTACTTCACTCGCTGGGTCAAAGCTATCCCATTGCGCAAAATAAATGAGGATGCAGTCATAGACTTCTTGCAAGACCATATTATGACCAGGTTTGGAGTTCCAATTTCTTTAGTTTTTGATAATGCTACTTACTTTTATTCAATAAGATTTACTGCTTTTTCTCATGAGAAAGGGATTAAGTTGCATTACTCTGCTAATTATTATCCATAGGGAAATGGTTTAGCTGAATCTACAAACAAGAACCTGATTAGGATTTTAAAAAAATGGTAATAGAAAATCAGAGGAGTTGGCATTCAGCGTTACTGAATGCCCTTTGGGCTGATAGAGTCACCCCCAAGTCTTCAATAGGAGTGTCTCTGTATACCCTTGTGTATGGTAAAGAGGCCATTCTACCCCCCAATATCATGCTACCCTCTTCCATAATAGCCCAGGAATCTAGAGGATCAGATAACGAAGTCTTGCAAATTAGGATATATAATCTCCTGAAGGCAGAAGAATCTCGATCTAAAGCCAAAGAGCACTTTAAACAACAATAAGAGGTAGTAAAGAGATGGTTTGATAAACACGAGGCGGGAACAAAAGATTTTGAGGTGGGAGATTTGGTTCTCAAGTGGGACCACCCCCTTGATGAGAAAGGAAAACACACGAAATTTCAGTAGTTGTGGGTAGGCCCTTTCTAGATCGTGGCAAAGCTTGGCCCCTCAACTTATAAATTGCAAGATTTACAGGGGTGGGAAGAGAACTTACCAGTAAATGGTTTAGTTCTCAAACCTTATTTTTCATGAGTTCTGTTTGTGTTCTTTTACCTTGTATATAAATAATTTGACTTTGCTGTTTACTTTGATTTATGTAGTTCTGTTTTGTTTTAATTTGATTGTGATCGATTTCAATAAAGGAGGCAACTCGTGGTTTCATGGAGAACATCTGAATTCTGGGATGATTAAAGTTCTTGGGTATAAGACTGTGTATTATTGTTTATCTAAGATAATTTCTTCTATTTAAGCAGTTTTCTTGAGTGGCTATGAACACATTTAAGTCCTGCTTAACCCTTGTAAAATAAACCAGAATCAAAGGGTCTGGAATACTATTTTGAGGCTCCATCCATATCACATTTAAAATGTCCTAGGGAGTGACAACAAAGGGCCCATGGAAAGGAAGCAAGGTAAACATTATATTATATATAAATAATCCCATGCCAAGGATTGGATGCCAAAAGGCAGATAAGAGTCGAAAGCTCCTATGAAAACATTATGTAACAAAACAAATACTGAACCATATAAGTACTAAATCGCCAAAAGTTCCTCTCCGTCCGTGAGCTGAAAATTGAATACATCTCTCACACAAAAGGACACTATGGATAGAGGAGTTTGAATCAAAATTTAGAAAGAAAGGCATGCAAGAGGAATCATATGAAAAGACAAAAGTTCAAAAAGCACAAAAGGGTGCAAAATGGCATGGGAATGAGGAACAAATGAATATTTCTGTTTACCATATGCTACAATCCTATGGTGTCCAAGCTGACAGCTACCTAAAGACAGAGGTAACAAATGAAATTCATCTTCCTGGCCTCAAAAGAGTTACCTTGACTTGAAAATCCTGGTTTCCACTCTCCTAAATTAGACTATCATCAATGATTAAAAGTACATACATTTGCCACTTGAGAAATCCAGATATCTAGAAGAATTCAACAACTTCATTTGTGGTTAAACAGTCTGTTACTCAAGAAATAATCATGCAGAGATCTAGGTACACCAGGTAATCACCAATTGTTGCAGTGGCAACTGTTTCCCCAAATTTTCAAATTTTGACCCCCTTGTTAATTTTAGCATTACCTAGAATCGTTTGGATCCATGAACTCTTTTTGTTTTTGCTTTAATTTTGGACTATTTCGAGGTTAACTCTCTTCCGGTTTTTCAAAAAATTGCTTATGTTTGAAACTGCTGAGGGTTGCGGAGTTTAGAGTTTGGATTGTTTCCCTTTGAGCTACGATTTCTTCTTAGGAGCTTATCTCTCATGCTAGCCACTGTTCCAAAGGCCATTTAAACAATGTATTGGATCCATGTTTCCTTAGGAAGCCTTCGTCACAGAAATTGAACGATGATTATTCTGCAGGAGGATCATGATTTTTCCATTGCCACGTCGTATCGTTGAATTTTTATAATATCGGAGGTTGGTCGAGGTTGAATCGGGATTTTTTGGTCTTTGTGAAGCCACTATTTCAGAAGTGAAATAGGTTTTTTGGACCACTATGAAACCTTAAGTTGTTTCGAACACTTAGCGTTTTACATTGATCTTGCGCTATAGCAAAAGTTATGGTTTGGATCGGAGGCTGTAGTCTGTTTATCTTCCGCCCTTGCGACTCCCAAGCGAACTAAGTATCCACCCTATAACTACTCCGCCCACCGATACTTTGTCGGGTTTTCATCGCTTTGTCTTTGGATCGAAGGTTGTAGTCTTTCCTCCTCCGCCCTTGCGGATGTGTAATGCACTAATTGTCCGACATTGATGTCTTTCCGCTCATCGACTGGGAACTTTTCCGCCCAGAGTTTGGATTTAGCTCTTTCGACTCTGATAAACTTAACAGTCTCATGGATCTCGTTGCCTGTTTGAGATCTATTGACGCGACTATGAGTGAGACTACACGGCCGATGTTTTGCAGATAAGTTTTTCTCTTCTCGTCATTTTGTGAGTTTTAAACCCCTGTGTGGGAGACAGTGTTTTTGGTACTTATTAAGGTTTTCATGACAAGGGCACAATACAGGGCCTCTTTTGATGACTATTCTTTCTGTTGATATGTTGATTGAAAAGACGCAGTCCTAATTAATGATAAATGTCATTTAATTGCAGATGGACTCAAAGAGAATTCTTCAGATTAATACTACAAGAAGGCATAGCTGGGGGATGAAGCAGCAGAAAGTTGGCTGGGCTAGACAGAGTGTGTACTGAAATTGATGGAATCTCAAGGAGGACAAATGAAAGACAAGGCAGAATCGACGGTGACAAAAGCCCAGGCTTGGAAAGATCCTTCAATTACCAAGATGATCCCGCTCTGTTAAGTAATCATAAGTTGAAATCTAAAAAGACGCAACGCATGAAGTGAATCATGAGTACTCACGAAAAAGACAAAATGGTGATATTAGATGGTTTTGGGGAGCCCAAAGGTCACACGGTTGGGGCATCCCAAGTGGTTAGCTGATTTAGCTTAAATATAGGAAAGTTAGAGTTTACAGGGGGCTTTTTCCCTGGAAAAACTTGTGAACTATTGTTTGTAAGAGGAACTACTTCGTTTTACAATAAGAAATTACAAATTTTGCCTATTGGAGAAGATGCTATGTGGAATGTTCAAATGTGTAAATGAACGATGTTGAAGGGGAACTATTTTGTTTTCAACTGTGTTTCATTAACTGTGAGAGTGTTCTAACTTTATGAACCTATGTTCTTACTTGAATGTTCTCTAGTATATTCTATGATGTTTTCCACTATGAGTAATGGAAGTTTTAACTGTTGATGAGCTATCTTGTCATGTACACTTTTATTCATGTTTATATGTTTGGTTCTAGGAACAACTATCTGTGATTTGCAAAGTATTACATTACTCATGAATTAATATCTAGCTCTCTAAAGATAGCCTAGTTAGTATTTATTTTCCAATTGTGTGTGATTTAGATGTGAGGGAGTTTAAGACGAGAGGTAAGAACCTGCGCATCACATTGTGAACACTCCTTGCATTCTTGATCAATCTGCATGTTAGGTAGGCACTTGCATATCATACTTAAAGTCAAAAAATACAAAAAATATATATGGTGGACCGGGCCACAACCGGTAAAACCTTTATTTTTGTTACTTGACCTACGGTAGCCGGACAGCAAACCGGATAGATTCCCTACACCAACCAGTCACGGGCTAGTTGGGAACGTTGACTGGGGAGAATCCTTTGCTGTTGTTTCCTGCGATTTTCCAAGCCTTAACACACCTATAGACTTACCTTTCTCCAAAGCCTCTGTTTCATAGTTCTTGTTCATAATCTAGAGTAGTGTCTAGGATCAAACCATGTTGATATAATTTGGGTCAGGGGAATTTAGGGTGCCCCCGGCTACATTTGAAGCTGAAGCTGAATTCTTTCCTTGGGGAAAAGGATCCTTCAGGAGAGTCGGTTGTTGGCTTTTGATCTGATTCTAAGCTTCATCCATGAGGGGACATTGATGGGTCAGGTGATCTTCTTGGCACAACCTACATGGAAATTTCACCTTCTTCTTATCATTTTCTCCTCCATCAGCATTGTTTGTGGGTTTTGGCTTGTTTTGGTTTCCCTCACCCTTCTTCCCTTTCTTCTTTTTCCCACCGGGCTGCTGATTTCCCTTTTGAGAGGATTGACCAAAAACATTTGCATTTTGGGGTGAGGGGGAAGCCTTTGCTACCTCCACCATAGAATGTTTGATGGATAACTCATGAAGTTGTTTAGCCAAAGAATCTATAGTGGGAGATTTCACTGAACCAACCACACCATTGGCATGGGATCCAGGCTTAGGTTTCTCTACATTATGTGTTAGCGTCGCTGCATCAGGGATGATTTCATATAAAATCCCAGACTGAGAATATATCAAATTTAACTGCTAGGCCCTGATGATAGCCTCTTCCTCATTAGTTACTCTCGAAGTAGATACATCCTTACATATATACGACAATAAGGGTTTAAGGAACCATTCTAGTAAAAAATCAGGAGGGATATTGGCCTTAATAAGCCTCTTTCGCCTTCTCCACTCTTGGATGTGATCTGAAATATGAGTGGCTTTGTCCTTCCAAAAGGTGGAAAACAACTCTGTCCCAGCATCATACCAGAAAGGAAGTTGGAAATGATTGAGGAACACATTATCTAAGTCCCAAAAACTATCAAACACAGCAGACGATAGTTCAATGTACCATTTTACTGTGGCACTAGTCAGAGCTCTTTGGAACAATCTCAACTAAATGGTGTCATCATTCATTGAGTTGGAAGAGCACCACAAGTGAAAAGTGGTGATATGATCCCCTGGGTCTTCACCAACTTTTCCTTCAAGTTTTGGGATATCAGAGGGAAGCTTGGTAGGAACAGGTGGCCAGGAGGCATTATGTCTCACCAAGTCATTCAATAGCTTTGACAAATCTAGCAAGTTTAAAGTTTCCAATAAAGGGAGCTTGGTTCTAACTGGAGCATGAAAGGTGCCATCTTGGGAAGTAGAAGGACTTTCCCCTAGGTTCCCAAATGTGAAGGTTGAGTTCCCCCCTGCTACCGGTTGTGAAGTAGTTGGGCTGCTTTGGAAATGATTCCACCCATAGGCCAGTGGATTGTTCATATGTAGTGTAGTGTATGAGGTTCAAGTTGTCCCAGTTGAAACTGGGGTTTGGAAAATGGGAGCAAGTATCCCTCTATCAAAAAGCGAGAAAGGAGAGCTCGTGAAAGGAGCTGAAACCATAGTTTGAAAACCTTGACCATAAGGATTAGGGTTTTCGAACTGCACCCCTACATATGCAGGTGTTGGAGCTACATATGGAGCGGATGGGGGAATGTGCCCCCCATTCCAAGGAAAACCCTGGAAAAATGATGCGGATCCTATAGGACCACTCTGAGCAGTGTGTGCAAAGAATTTGAAGCAGAAGGTACACTAGGAATCCCAGTGACCACTCCACCAGAAGTGCCTACTATATTTGTGGAAGTTGGTGGTTGAATCACCTGACTAGCTAGAGTTAAAGGAGTAGTAGGTATACTTTTTCTAGGGGAACGAACCAGGGGAGGTGGTACCCCTTCAACCAGAGCGGCTGAGGTGGAGGTAGAATAACTTTCTCTTGCACTAGACATTGGTCTACCCAAAGGAACACCAATCACAGGTGAACTGAAAGGATGAACCTGGACGATCACAGTATCATTTAGGTTAATAAGAGGTGAATTAAAATTTATTTCAAACTCATCAACTTGCAAGTATTATATCTCTACTGTGGTTAAATCAAATTGGTTTGTCCTAAGTTCTGGTTCACCCGTAACTTCACTAATTCCTATCGGTTCGAAAGAACCGTCTGTGTTTAATCTCCACCTTTGAGGGGGAGGTGGAGGTTCCACTGTAATAAGTAGAGGAAGGTTCTACAACTTTCTTGACCTTTTGATAGGTTGTTCCTCCATGATTGAAAATTTGACTCTTCACACCCTAAGGTCAGCTAAACACAAACAAACCACAGAGAAATCACTATAAAATCTCCTAAAGTCACAACAGATACAAGGGGTATAAGATATGCTTTCCCGAAGAAAGCTGAGAGATAGTTTCTTGGCGTCCTTGAAGATGTTCTTAGGCACAAGTGGAGGAATCACCAACCGCCCTCCCACACTTTCAACAAGGGTTACCTTCCAAGCCCGTCCAAGGTCAACCAGAAATAGTCTTTCGGTTTACCTGTGTATGAACCCTAGATGTCAAAGAGACTAAAGGCTACCTCAACTATATCAATAGTCTGGGGGGGCAGTCACAAGCCTGGTTTGTATGCATGGGCAGGGTAGCAAAGCCCCAAAACTCTGTCTAGGACAGAATCCCCAGATGCGCAAAAACCCTGGTCTACTTTTTTACAAGGAATCAAAGGGTTATCTCCTCAATCCAAGCCACCACGCAGCCTAGTGTTTAACTCCCATTTGAGAGGAGATTCCCACATACAATCAACATAGAAAAGGATTTACCTATCACTTGGCCAACTACGTTCGAATTTAAACACTTGCGGAGAGTTTACACTTCCTATTCCACATGTCTAGCCTAAGCTAGTAGGTGTATGACCCTACAAAATAAAACTTACTAATAAATTTTAAATTATATCGTTCATTTTAAGGGTTGTTATTAGTCAGAAGGTAAATGGTGTGAATGACTGTGACATTATAGACTCGATAAGAAATAGTAAAATGATTTATAAAAAAAAATTTCCAAAACAAATTACAACTACTTAAATCAAGTTTCTTTTCTTTTTGTAAATATGAGACAATGAAACTACAACTAAGTATGAGAAAATTGAGACTTCTTTTTATAATTTTTGAATTTTTATTCGAAAATACTGAAAAGAAAACTACTATATGCAACTAAATGCAAAAGCATCAAATGTTTTTCTTCACTTTCCAAATTATTCAAAAATTATAATTTACTTAAATGGAAAACTTTTTGAGTGAGTTTGAATAATCAAAACATAAAGAAAGCAAAATGAAGTATACGTGACCTACAAAAAACCAACTTCAACCATGTAGGAAGGAAACTTGGTAAACACCTAACTTGGGAAGAACCAATGAATAAAATTCACTGAATTTACTAAAGGACAAGTGACAAACTGATACTACACAAAAGTAGTATAGAGTATAAGGTATCTAAAATCCTGATCACTGACTTAGACACACAACACTGAGCCTATTACCCAATCAAGGGGACCTACTTCAAATCGGTAAATGAAAGAAGATTCAAACAATAAAACTCAAAGGCTTAACAAAAAGCACAAAGCATGGTATACAAGACTTTCACAATTACAGAGTGATGCCAACAACAGAATATCCCTAAGCAGACAAAAATTCAAACAAGACAGGGGAAAGAAAGCCCCCCTAAAATTTTATGCTGCTACAGGAAATACACGACTGTCTTATAGCGCAAATCACGTATCATATGCGACTATCTTATAGAGAAACCCATGTATACAAGTTTCTATACATGATTGTGTAGCACAACAACTTGCGTATACAACAAAAAAAAATTCACACAAGAAAAAAAAATAAAGGTCTCTAGATACACTATACTACAAATCAAAGGCAGGATAAAAAACCATACACAGAATTAGAGAAAAGACTGGGAAAGTATCTACAGGACTAACCCACAGAAGGATGGAGTATCCAGCGGAGTCGCCATTTCTGTTGTTTAGGATAAATCACCCTTGTAACCTAGGGTCTAGGATTATCAACTTACTACGAACTTGCAAACAATCAGCTTTACCAGAGAATGGAAAGGGAATAGGAAGAAAGTCTTGACTTGCCTGATTAACGACGACTAATCCAAGCTTGATATTCTCCCACGCTTCTTCTCTCCAAAGCTTCCAGCGATGCACCTCTTCACCTGCAAAGAGAAAATATTTCAAGTAATATCTCATGCATATATATATCATAGGTTAGATGCAAAGCATATTAAACATATAGATAAATATATTCATTAACCAATATACATGAAATAGACTCAATACAAGATTGGAAGAAGAATTCTCTTTATTAGCAATTGATGAATAAGATAAGGGTACAACCCAGCTTCTGAGGCAAGTTCTCCTTTGCAACCAAAGGACTCTGAGTTCTGCTGCTCCAAGATTAGGAAGATATACCACTAGCATAACTTTGCTCTCCAAAATTGATTGATTAGCCCCCACCCCAAGGCCTCTATTTATACTTTGGGAAATAGAGTGGTTTCGAAGGTTGGGATGGTTGATATAGTTGATATAGTTATGGATTAGGACCCAACTAATCTCATCTAATCTCGAGTCATATTTTTTAAAGTCGAATTAAGGTATACGCTAGTATTAATATAGGCAACTCACTTATGATACGTGTGTTTCTCAAAGGGAACTCGCGTATGCAAGTATATGCGGGTTGCAAGGAAAATACTCGCGTATGGTATGTGAGTTGCAATGCACATAGTCACGTATGCAACCCAAAACTCAGAATAAAATATATAAGGTTGGTTTGAGGATAGTGCATCACAGGTCATGCCCATCTATAGTCTTTTTTTCACTTCAATCCTAATTTGTCCTTTTGTGTACCAACATGAGAAATGTTGGCACTCGGACGGAGAAGTGTCTTTTGGGATGATAACACCTGGATAGAGTTATGATGATTTTATTATTTTTCAAAGGATGTACCACTATAAATGAACTAGGAAATTCACTAAAAAAATTTATTTGGCCTGTTGGGTCGAGGAAATGACAGGGAAATTTCTTAGATGATGTATTTTGGCTCCCCGAACAATTCTTTAGCAGTTTCAGTCAGCATTCGGTCTAGGATTATTTTTGTTTATCTTAGCCAGTGAGGACGTCCCGCAAGGGGAACCTTTCACTTGGCTAATTGATGTGATGATGATGATGATGATGGTTAATGTCCACTTAGATCAAACTTTGGTTTATCGGACCCAAAGAAACGAATTATTTAGTTTGTTTTAAAATTGTATTTCTATGCTCAAAGATATTGGAGAGAAGTGTCCCGATCTCACTATAATTTTGACAAGTTAAAATGCTAGGAAGGTTGAGATTACAACAAATATTATGAAATTGATATCTAATGTGGTTGTAAGTAGGGCATTCTAAGAGGAAGTGTTTTTCATCCTCAATGTTCATATTCTCATAAAGATTGTAGAAATAATAGATCAATGCTATGTGCAATGATGCTAAGAAGAAGCACAGGAAATAGATCTTGCTACTAAGAATTCTCACAATCATACGCAGGAAAATAAGAGAGAAGAAAAGAGACTGAATCACATGAATGAAGCGATGAATATTGGTGTGTATCCTTCCATTGAATAATATGAATAATAGTGTACATAAATAGTACATCCCTCATAGGAAAGTCGAATTGTATGGAAAAAACTCATAAAGCTCAAAAAGGCTGACTTACCAAAATATAGCAAACCCCCATAGGTGGATAAAGCACTTGCTAAATCTATCGAGGACCTTACGAGTTGGAAAAAGCATGAGTGAGTTGTCAAGGAGATGGAAATAACATGCTAATGGAGAAAAACTAATGGAGGATGGGTTGGAAACAAAAGCTCCCAGTTTCCTAGTTGACTAGCTTTTATCTTATCCATAGAAAAGCAGGAAAAATCAGAAAAATCAGAAAAAGCAGAATCTGCTGTAAATTCCTGTATACTAATTCTGGATCAATCGAGAATAAAAAAGAAATCATTCTTAGGATATAGATGGCATGTATTTACTTTAAGGTGCAAGTGGATGCCAACTAATTAAGCTAGTGGGTGAATATCTAATCAAATAATGATTAATTATTTTATCCTAAGTTGTGAGTGGGTTTAATATATTCCAACACCCCCCTATAAGTCTGACTTTATGATGGTATGAAAAAAAAATATGGATGCATATAGGGCCCAACAACAAGGCTATGGTCACCCTTTAACAATTATTATGTCTAGAAAAGTGAGGAAAGAGGCAAAACCACATGGGGAAAATCCTCCCTCAAGATAGGACAAGGCACAAAATTTGAAATATGTCTTCAACATATCTTCATATTCACTTTAATGAGCTGACTGAACTGCTTCTGGATGAAGGACTTGCTGAAGAAATCATGAACTCCATGATCATGCACTCATTAGAGAGAATTTGAGGTAAAAAATGGGCCTCCTAAGAAATGTACTACAAAAATATAAGATATATTAAAATATTATGAGTTAGGGGTTTTATGGGGTAGGTATCTATGACAACTCACCTCCTACACTACTTTTTATGCACAATATAAATAACCATAGTTGAGTTACTTTTCTAAATTGACTATAAATAAAATGAATAAAATAACTCTAAAATGATGTGACTAAGATTCATTGTAAATTCCCAAAAATTTATTGTCCTTTACCATTTATTTGTCTTGAACTTGTAAATAAAATTAAACAAAAATGAATTTAATTTA
>LPNX010688370.1:4383-82543 GCA_001517045.1 Pseudotsuga menziesii
ACCATGATAAATGTTACCAGTGAGAGCTGATATCAGAACATATTCATCCTCGCTTGAAGAATCTTCACTTTCATATCTGGATCTCTTTCTGGATGGTTCATCATCCTCTGCAGTATGAGCATGATTTCTTCTTTTGTTGCTCTTCTTCTTGTGAGAGTTGTTCTTTCTCTTAGGACAATCTTTATCAAAGTGTCCCTTTTCATCACATGTATAACATCTAAATCTATATAGATCCCTTTTAGAGTGAGAACTCTTGCCTTTATGAGGTTTTCTTCTTTCCTTCTTGGAGTGAGCTGTGAGGGATTGGTCTTCACTTCCCATCTTCTCTTCCCGAGCTGCTATCTGTGCTTCTTCTTGAGAACATTCTTCCCATAGTCTGCTGAATTTTACCAACTTTTTTCTTGCACAAATTCCTTGGATAAAAGCATCCCATGACCTAGTAAGGCCATTAAAAGTAGTCATGACAATCTCTGCATTTTCCACTTCTTCATCAACAGCTTCTAATTGTTCCTTGATTTGAGAAACCCTTGTTAAGTATTACTGGATAGTTTCTACATTCTAAATCTTCACATTCTTCAGCTAGTTCCTCAGGGTCATTTTCCGATTGATGTTCTTTCCTTCAAACAATTTGGTTAGGGCATCAAACATAGCTTTAGGTGTCTTGAGAGAGGACACCTGTGGGATAAGGTGATCCTTAATAGAATCAGCAATGATCCTCTTTTCCATAACCATCTTCTTCTTATGCAATGCCTTAGCCTCATCTCCCTCTGGAACTGGAACCTCCTCATGAATGTAGGAGTCTAATTCATTCTCTTCCAGAACCAGGGAGATCCTATACTTCCAGGCTCGGAAGTTTTCAGCTCCCTCAAGCTTTTCATCAATCTTGGTATGATGATACATATTTAAATGAGAACCTCAAATGGAAATATAAAAGATTTTAGATCTTAATAGGTTCAAGATGTCGGATCTGAAACTTGAGCTGAAATCCTGCAGAGCTGGTTTAGGAGTAAACTAGGGTTTTGCTTTTCTAGAGTTCTATCCACCCAAATGCCTTGAAATTTGTTCCTGACTTCGATTTTGGAGAGGAGATCAATCCAGGCCTGGGCTCACTGAAAAATTCCTCTTCTGTAAAAAGCCCTAATTTTCGACCCCAGTGACAGGTCCAAAACTGAAAAACCTCATAATTGAATTTTGTTTCGACAAAAAGATGCGCCCTAGGGAGGAGAGTAATTCCACCTTACTTTTGCTGAAAATATATGGAGGAAGATCCACAAACTAGGAAGCCCTAGTTCCCGCAGCTGCACAATGTCTTCTTCTCAGGTTAGTTTTTCAACATTAAGCTAGCATTATGTTAGGATCTTTACTGAGATAATAAAAAGTACAACAATATAACATAAGCACATCACAAGAGACAAGAAACACAAAGATTTTTTCTCAGGGAAACCATAAAGGAGAAAACCCCGCAACTTCCTCAAAGATAGAATCAGCACCAAAATAGTAAAATCCCCAAAGCAGTAGTCTTCTTCTTTTGTCTAGTCCCAGTATTTCCTTCCTCACTAATGCGCCACACTTGAGTGAGTGAATGATGTGATGTACAAGTGATAAATATAGAGACTCTCACTCTCTATTTATATTCTTCTGTTGACTTGAAATGCACTCAATCATGTCGGCCCAACTTAACAATTACTTACTCGAGCCTACACCTTAATTAGTGTATAATAACTCAAGTGCCCCGAAATTGTGGGGACTTCAACAATGACTTAACATGACTTGTTTACATTGTTAATCCTCCCTATTGGAACATCGAGGCATGACAACATGACTCATATAGAAACATCCCGGAATAAACATCGGGTTACAATACATAAGATACATAGAAGAATACATTCCGAAGTTACATATACATCAACATTACTTTTATCAAAACCATGCTTCTTGAATGGTGTACCTATTGACTTTCCAAAGTTTTCATCCCAAGTAACAGACATTTCACAAAATAATCTCCACTCATAATTAACAGCTATGCTTGAGCTCACTACAAGTGATCAACTCTAGATGATACTTCCAAACTTGAGTCTTGGTTTTTTCTATAATATTACAATCAGTACAATTTGATACAAAGAAAAAGTTACAAAATCATGTTTCTAGAATTAGTTTTATTAAAACTATGCCTCTCACATGGTAACATTAATGGATTTTCACTTTCCACTGTTGAAATAGCATTAGCTTGAGTTCACAACTGATCGATTTTATATGATAAAAATCAATTTTACCTCCACGTTCATTTCAATTAGACTTAGTATTTTACTCTTCATTCATCATAGTTTGATACAAGAACAATTCATGTTTTTAGAATTACTTTCTGTGATAACATGTCTTTCAGGACAAATCATGTTACTAGTATTGCTTTTAGTAATGTCGCGTCTTTCGCAAGTATGCCTATTGAATTTCCACTTTCCAAAGTTTTTGACACATGAAAGAGACTATGAGCTAAAACATGACTTGCTAAAACAACACTCACCTCCATATCTTGAGCAGCTTCTAATGCCAAACCAACAGTTGTTGCAGCCAAACCTATTAAACCACCCTAGAAAAGCCAAACTTGCAATTAGATTATTGTTTAGAAGGACATTTCTATATTTTAATATTGTAGAACAAACAACATTGCCCGTTGGGAAATTTTATTTTTCAAAAGATGCAGGCCTTCACTACAGCAAACATTATTCTGCCACAATCTCAAAACCAAAATTTGCACCCCCTGCAAATTTATTACTAGAAAGAATTTTGCTTTGACCTTTTTCCATGTTCAAATGTGTGTCAATAGAAATGCATAACATTAGTAAGAAAACAATATCAACTTGTTATAATATTTAGATGGATATTCAAGGTAATGACAGCTCTGTATCACATACTTTTTGATGGTTTGCTTGAGGGGAGGAAGCAAATTCATGCGTCATTAGCAGGATTCAATGTTCTGTCAACTCCTTCGAGCTATATCACAAGAGAACAACTAATCAAATAAATATTTAATCTGATCCAACATATTTAATATAATCCATATCCCATGATTATTATGATATTTAAAAAAATTGTTTCAAAGATATTTCTATTTTATAAATAAAACATGATAGATAGGAGTAATTCTAAAAAGCAAGAAACTGTGATAAAAGAACTATGCAAGTAAAATACATTTAGAATATCCTTTGAAGTTACAATATTCAACAAAAGGATATCTTCAAAACAAAAAATATTTACTTTTTTGGGTATAACCAAATTTCTTGTGATTGGTCCTTAGGGCTCCTTCAGTTGCGTTCATTTCTATTAATTTGAATGCCATTTCATTATGTTCTTCCATTTTTTTTGTGTACTCTAAATGACAGGTTGATCTGTTGATTGGAAATTTGGTATTAAATTGCTTTGCATGCCATTGTTTCATCAATACATTCAATGTTTATATGCTTTCTGTAATGTAATACTAGTATTAAAAGAAAATCCTTCTTGCTTCAAATTCTAGTATCGATTTTTTTGTTTTCCTTATCTTCTCTAGTACTGGGAGGTGATAGCAAGCTGAATTTTAGTAATTGTTTATTTACCATGATTCATTTAATTGTTCTATTGTTTCAAGCGTGGAGGAAAGCAAGACAGAGAGGGAGCAAGTGATGCCAACCTTCAAATTTTCTCAGAAGACCATGAAACAGAGGTAGTTTTCTGCTAGTCTGTGCCTAAGATAATACTGTGAATCATATATGTATTGGGTCCTACTAAACAGATTGATCTAATGGGATAATGTACATTTCTCCAGCCAGCTATCTAACTTGGATTTCGGTTATTTTAAGAAACCACAACTCTACTCATATGGATTGATCGCAGGGTAAAATGGGACATAAGAGTAATACTGGGAAGATAGCAATTGACATTGGGGAGAATGTTAACACTGGTTCACCATCATCTTATCAAGCTAGTTTTTTTCAAAGAAGGATTCCAGTGGATGATCATAATAGCATTTGTGAAATATGCAAAGTTGGGGGCGAATTGTTGTAAGTTTCATACTGGTTTTTAACCTCCTTTGTGTGTGCCTAGTTTCATATATGATTTATGATAGCATACTCAAAGATGAATATCATAAGTTGAACAATTTGTTAAATAAAAAAAACTTCAATGTGCTGCTTGGTCAAATTGTCACTTATGCTTGAACTAAGCTGTAACAACTTTACTATTGGAAATTTTCTCATTGTTTATTATTGCATTCAAGTGATTGAAATTGTATGCAACATATATACACATTTTTATTTGCATTCCTGATAGTACATAGTTTATTGGCTCAAACTAATAATCTAATATCAGGAATTTAATTTTTGATGTTGGCCCTTTCCTTCCGTCTTTCTCATTCTTATGTCTCCAAGGTGATGAGTAGAGTGACTTGGATGCAGGCATTATATAGTAGGAAAAGATACATTTAACCATCTACCAACATAGAGTCTTCTATTGTTACCATCTGAATGTCACAATAAGATGTCATTCAAAAAACATTTATTAGTTGCAGATGCATGGACCAAAATACTACAAGAATTTGCAGTTCTTATGGCATTCTTCGTATTTGGAGACCAAAGTTTTCATTTCTCTTATTGAGATTCTGGTTTTTGTGCAGGTGTTGTGATGGAGAAGGTTGCTTGCTTACTTATCATCTATTTTACCTTGATCCTCCTTTGGATCAAGATCCTCCTGGGAATTGGCTTTGCCCAACTTGTTCATACAAGGAAACTTTATCTAATTTATTGTTGGTTCCAACTATAGTTGATTCTATATGGGATTCGAAGGAATCTGACATCATTGATGACGCATTAAGTGAGATTCTAATTATGGGTAATGCCTCTAGTCAAAGAAGGAGAACAGTGGATAAAAGTGTTAGCAGAGAACGTATTGCTCAAGATAAACATGATTGTTTTGTGCCAACTACAAGGAAGAATACTGTGTCAAATGCAATTTAGGGACCAGATAAGAGTCTAAATGACACAGCATCACCTAATCTGATAGATGTGGAATCTGATGTGTACAAAGTGAACTCAAAGAGAAAATTTAAACAAGAGAAGATATATTTTGTCAAATATAAAGGACTTTCTCATGTGCACAATAGATGGTCCAGTGAAAGCCAGGTTTTGAAGGAAGCTCCAAAAAAGTTAGCTTGTTTCAAAATAAATGTTCAGCAAGGAAAGGTCAGTTAGGAATCGTCAACAATTTTACCACTTTGGCTATTTTAATTTATCATCTAGAGTCTAGATAACTGAGGCATGGAAATTTTTTCTTTTCTTCTATGCAATTTGGTAGCATTACTATTTCAATTGTAGGTTTATATTTCTGAAGTAATACATTACTATTTTGGAATCTAGATGGGTTTTAGCAATGGGGTTTTAGCACATATTAGTTCTTTTCAAATAAGTAAATTTGTAGGTAAGATATTGAGATTATGTAGGCCTTAAAATGGAATCCACAATGGACTAAACCACATCATCTAATTTGAAAAAGGGCCTTGATGCCTCATGAAAATTCACTTGGAGAATGCCATGATAAGTTAAATTGAAGAGTTGAATGGTTGGTTAAATGGAAGGGATCAGGGTATGTTCAGTGTACATGGGAGGTGGCAGATTCATACATTCTTGCTTCCACTTCAGCAAATGAGCTCATGAAATCATATGAACAGATATCTGGAAAGGCCCGGCAACGAGCTTTTCCTGGAAGGCTAGAAAAGGTAGAAAGTGTGTATGTTCCGCATTCTGGAATACACTCAATGCAAATGTAGACCAAGAAAAATGTATTATTCGATCTGCATACCTTCCTTTTAGAATGAAATACTTTCGAAAACATTTCATTTATGTTATTTACTTAACTATGTCATTATTAATCAGTCAAGATCTTGTTGTGTATTTTTTGAATTTATAGTTGTTGAAAAGCACATTCCATTAAGTTATAACCCCATTATTATCCCATTATAATTATTAGTAAACCTCTTAGCTTTAAATTTGTTTCTCCTATCATATGTAGCATCAAGTTTACCTAACTTGCAAAAAATAATTGTATGCATGGTTCAAATGTACAACAATATTTGAATGGGTCCATGATCCTGAAATAGGATAAGCTAAATAAAATTATATTAATGTCCATGAGTGGCTCAAATAGGTCAATGGGACCTTGATTTTCAAGAAGTAATAATAGCAAGGAAGAAGTTCCTAGAGCCTCTCCGAAGACAAAACAAAAAAAGTCAAAATAAAAAAACCTAATGGGGGATGAGCCCAAACAAGTAGATCCTAGATCATTTAGCAAAGACAGAAACTTTATAAGGAGAAACATCCTTGTAGAAAAGAAGCCCGTTGAGTCATGGATGATGAAACCCAAAATGACGTCTGAATCAAAGGAGGTGCCAACATATTTGTGGCACCATTGTGCCATTACTACAATGGCATGTTCCAGTTCAGAAACTACAATCCTATTTCAGAAACTTGACAAACTGAGTTTTACATCAACAATCGCACATATACAAATAGAAATTAAAATACATCCTGAATTATATATTTCCACCCTCTGCATTTATCATACAGTTCAAACAGAGCTCTAACCCCGGGTTCTAATAATAAATATGTCTTAGATATGTACACCTTATTCTGAATAAGATACCCATAGTGGTAAATAAAAAAAAAGAAAACCAAGATGCATACCTAGAAAAAACGCAAACCCTAGATGAAAATCGTGTTCACCCATTCATCAACCACATGTCAACATATAACCCAGGCTTGAATTAGTTATTATCTTAAAAAAATTAATTATATATGTATTTATATCCCATCGAGAAGAATTTCCATTCATCAACAGAGAAGAAATGGAAATCGAAAATCTAGTAGGAAAAACCAGCATGAAGGGTCTAAGACTCACCCAGATGAGGAAAATGGGGAAGCTATTCTGCAAATGGTCACACTAGAGGAGGGGATCTTGAGGTTAAAGAAAATCTGGAGATGATACCTGCAAAGAAATGCGAGGAGTCAAGGAACAAAAAAAAAATATTAATAACCCCAATTGTAATAGTGACCAATCTCATGCCATGAAGAAACATCTAGGGCCTATGGAAAGACAGGGCACAAGGAAATATCTCCTCCAACAAGAAAAAATGACATGTATTGAATAGAAAACCAGAAAGAAATCATAAGCGTATTCCTTGTAAGTAAGAGTAAGCAAGAAAATGCATGTTAAAATTATTTATAAAATTCAAAAAATTATCCCGAGGTTGAGGGGTTAACTCACATGTGAAAAAGAAAGGCTCTCCACAATGGCAGTTTGGAAAGGAACTAGGGTTTGGGACTCGTCGCTCATAATGGATTTCATGATTCTTTGGAAATTTTCCTGGAAAAATAACTTTGAAAAACTTCTCAAATGCTGGAGACATACCCTTCCCTGTTGAATCATGTACAAACCATTAAACCATTGCCATAGGACAGAGAGAAACCAAAGTGTATACTAGAGGTTGGAAGAGGAGTTAAACAAAGTTCCTAATTAAGGAATTCCTTGTTTACTCAAATGCTGCGGGGCAAGGGTGATTTATTATTTAGTTATGGTGGTTCTGATACTATGTTTTGGTAAACATAAATGGTGAATCTCTGTTATCATTAATTGATCACCGGTGCTCTCGATCTTAAATTGTAAGGATGACTCGTGAATGGGAATTGAGTATCGAGAATCTGCCCAAGGAGGAACTAGGTATCGATCTCTACTTGGAACTGGAAGGGGGTGAGGCTACATGGTTGGGATGCTTGGTTGGGCTCATGGGCTGCTAGGTCAGGCTTCAGATATATACTTTTATGAATTCTAACTCCATTGCAGGAACCCAGCAATGAAGGATACTACTAATGCTCAATATCAAAGCTAGCAACAGATCCAATTTCATATAGAACCATTGATTCAGCATAGCCCAATAGTTATTAATTTACTGAAATTCCATTACTGCTTTCTTGGGCAAAACCAGGGATTCTATTTCATTCTACAAAATAAAGATTGATTTTCTAGCTTAAAACATAGCCTGAAGAAGTATCACATTGAATTGGTGTTGTCGGCTTGGCGATGTGTAAGTGCATCTTGCATCTTGATGAAGGAAATATAGACAACTGAACGTTAAAATACAGTTTGTTCAAGAATCACAAATTTGCATGTTTAATATGCAACTAATAGGGGTAGAAGCTATAAATGCAGAAGATGTTTAGACTTGGTGAAAGATATAAATGAAGAATAGAGAGGGAATATATCAAACTCTCTAAAATATTATATGTATTCTATAATATCGCCAGGAAACCCGAAAGCAAGAGACATTAAGCCCTATGAGGACCTGAAAGAACCATTCAGAGAGTAAGATTTTTCAGTAAGTTGATATATAGTCAAAAATATCTGGACCCTAAAAGAATCATTCATAGTAGGATTTTTCAATAAGTTTATTATATGGAAGAAAATATGTAGAAGCATAAGAAAATAATAGAAAAACCATGATAATACATTTCAAACCCCATCGAAAAATTCATATGCATTGACAAATACAGTGTAAATACGAAAGACAGGTCCTCCTTGACTCTGGACACGAAATTTCGAAAATGAAAAGCATATTAAACAATATATATATTTGTATGTTTTCACAGTAGTCCAAGCAGAGAACAAAACATTGGTTTCAACAAGTTGACCCAAGTAGAAATCCAATAGCTATTTTTTTAGCAAAGGAAGCTCAAGGTTTAAACACAACCCTATGTTTGTAGGCATCCATATTCGCACGGTGGCTTGGGAGGTCTATACTGGTTGTTTTTTTTTTCACCACATGTTATCCTGTAAGTATCGTACTGGGCCTGTAGGTTAATAGAAATAGCCTATAAACTATTTTCTACATTTAGGCACTGATCCGATAAAAAATGCAGAAAGGATATCAACATCAACATTAAACATAAATGGAAAATAACTTGCACTAAACAGTATCGATGATAAATGTAGCCTTACCTCAACAAAGCTTGTGGCAGTTGGCTGCCAAAGATCTCCTCCAACAAGATATAAAGTTGGATTATGTTTCAGAGGCTTCTTGAATGGGGTAAACTCTCTAGCGGGTTCTTGCATCGTTGCATTGTGTATCCATTGAAGGGCCTGTAGGTTAATAGCAATGACCTGCAAACTATTTTCTCAATGTAGGAATTGATCCGATAAAAAATGCAATATCGATGTGTTGAGGCCTGGAAAATCGCAGGAAGCAACAGCAAGGGATTCTCCCCAGTCCACGTTCCCAAATAGCCCGTGACTATTTGGTATAGGGAATCCATCCAGTTTACGGTCCGACTACCATAGGTCAAAGTAACAAAAACCAAGGTTTTACCGGTTGCGGCCCGGTCCACCGTGTATTTTTTTTATTTTTTTTATTTAAGTATGATATGCATATGCCTAATTAAACATGCAGGGTGATAAGGATGCAAGGGGCAGTCAAAATGTGATGCGCAAGTTCTTACCTCTCATCTTAGCCCTCACAAGCATCTCAATCACATATGCAGTAATGAAATAAAACTATCTATCTATCTATCTATCCCTGGGGAGCAAACTGTAACGTAATTATGAGTAACGTGTATTGTGCATGCATTATAAAGAGAAATTATAGGTAGCTGATGTTTCTTTCTACAACACATGAACGATTAAAGATATTTCAACAATCAAATAGCCAATTGTTTTATGAAAAGCATACATTGCTCATGGTTGTAATTCCACAAAATAAACCAGAAATCATTTAAACAAGAACATAGGTTCTAAGAGCTAGAACGATCTCACGGTTAATGCACAAAATCTTGAAAAACAAAATAGTTCATCTTTCCACCATCCACAGCATAACATTTGAAAGTGCCACCAATATTTCTCCAACAGGCAAACAATTACTCTTTATTGCAAAAAAAATAGTTCTTCTTACGATATCGCTTTTCATGTCTGACTGGGAAAAAGCCCCTTATTCCCTCTAATTCTCCTATACTTATACAACAAGAAAAACCCTTGGGCTGCCCCTTCGTAACCTTTGGGATCCCCCAACCATTTAATCTCACAATTTTGTCCTTTTGTGAGTGCTGATGATTCATACAAACGTTACATTTCAGATTTAACAGAAAAACAATTTTATGAAAAGGGACCAGCTTGGTAACTGTCGAACTTTTCCAAGCCTGGACCTCTGCCTCTATTTATTTTGCTCTGTCATTCATTGGTCTCTTGCTGGATCCTGTAAATCTTAAACCTGACTTTCTTCTTCTTTTCTCTGCTTTTGCTTCTTTGTTCCTCAACCACTTCCTTCTTTGTTGCCTCCCTTCTACTTTGTATTTTAAACACATCTTACTCGCAGTAATCATCCTGTCATAAACACAGACTGTTCTTAGACCATTTATCATTGACAAAGTATACAAAATGTGTCAAAACACACATCTAGTAAAATTAACTTTAATGCATGATAACACAAAGAAAAATTCGGCGAGTTCATATCCTAACATCAAAAGCCCAAAAGATAGATTCTTTAGCTCAAGCGAAGTTGCATATGGACTATTCGACATCCTTTGAAGAAAACACCAAAAATAACACAGTAACCGCCATAGGAAAATAGAGTGGAAGCACACAAGACAGGAAGGAAAATACTGAGCATCAGGCGAAAAAATGAACTCACCTCGGTGGGCGGAAAACTAAGGATCGGAGGCTGCAAGGATAATACCCTCCGCAACACCGGGTGGTCAAACCACTAATCTATCCGTGGAGACATCCACAGCGGAACGTCGCAATACTAATTGTCAAAACATCGGAGTGATAATGGGAAAGGGAGCTGCAATGGTGGAGTCATAAAGAACAAACCATTCCGCAATGGGAAAAGACCGGAGGAAAATCAAAATAAACGATCGGAAGGCTAGCGCCTTTTCCATCCGAAATGGTGGGAACATGAAGGATATCACGCTCTACCATAAGGCAAAAAATATTACTCAGAGAAAACATGGCTAAAGATCAGAAGGCTAGTTCTTTTCCCATCCGCAACGGCAGAAGGGACAAGGCTAAAGACACACGAAATGCGGGCGGGAAAATCTTTAGTCGGAAGTTGGAAGACATCACATCGGAAGCCAAATGAATTTCCCAGCCGCAACGGTGGAAGAGAAACGGCTAGGGGTACGCGACTAAAAGGTTAACATGCATCGGCAGTCGGAGCGCTTTGTACTTCGGGTGCTAAGCCACTTTGGGAGCTACAACAGTGGAAGAGGAAATGGCTATGGCTTCCGATTAAACAAAAATGGCGCCCGATCAATAAAAAAAATTAAGTGTTTAGAGAGTTTTAAAATTCAACAATGGTCAAAATACATTTCACCTCCGAAACAGCAGCCTTTCAAAAACCATCAGCAAAACCAAACTCACAATCGGTGACCCAAACAACCTCAGACACATGCAACCTCTGAAAACAGGCTGAGAGTCAAACTTTTAAAATCATCCAACATTAAAGCACGACCAAAAGGTTCAAAGGATCCAACGATTAAAAACAACGCTAAATCATGAGGAGGGGCCCAAAATTTAAGAAATTTGGGGAGAACGGTTCCAGCTGCAACAGTTGGCGATTACCTGGTGAACCTAGATCTCTGGACAATTTCTTCCTTGAGTAACAAATTGTTTGAACAACATGTTGAATTCTTCTAGATGTATGGATTTCCCAAATGGCAGATACATGAACTTTGAATCATTGAGGGTAGTCCTATTCAGGAAAATGGAAACCAAGGTTTCAAAGTCAAGATAACTCTTTCGAGGCCAAGAATATCAGTTTCATTTTTACCTCTGTCTTCAGGTAGCTTCCAGCTTGGACACCATAGGATCGTAACATATGGTAAACAGAAATATTCATTTGTTCCACATTCCCATGCCATTTCGCACCTTTTTTGTGCTTTTGGCCTTTTTTCCCTTTTGAGTCCTCCTCATGCCTTTCTTTCTGAATTTTTTTTTTTTTGTTCAGGCTCCTCTATCCATAGTGTCCTTTTGTGTGAGAGAATAATTTGTTTTTCATCTCACGGACGGAGAGGAACTTCTGGAAACTTGAAATTCATGCTTTTGATACTTTGCTTTGATAAGTATTGTTTCTTTAAAGAGTTTTCTGACTCTTACTTGCCTTTTGGCTTCAAATTCTTGGCATGGGATTATTTATATATAATATACTATTTACCTTGCTTCCTTTCCATGGGTCTTTTATTGTCACCCCCTAAGACATTTTTAAATGTGATATGGATGGAGCCTTGAAATAGTATTCCAGACCTTTAAATCTTGAGTTATTTTATAGGGATTAAGCAGGACTTCAATGCGTTCATAGCCATTTAGGAAAAATGCTAAACTAGAAGAAATTCCATCAGATAAAACCATAATACACAGTCTTATAATCAAGGATTTTAGTTAGTCCAGAACTCTAATGCTCTCCATGCAACCAAAAGCTTGCTTCTTTTTATTGAAATCAAATAAAATTTAACTAAAAGCAAACTGAAATAAAGTAAACGAAAAACAACCAAATCAATTTATTTATGTACAAGATAATCATAAAAATCAAGAAAAATAAAATTTGAGAACTAAACCACTAACTGGTTAGTCCTCTGCCCACCCCCTGTAAATTTGACAAATTGTAAGTTAAGGGGCTAGGATTGGCTACAAAATTAGAAAGACCTACCCATTATCAAAAACTACATCTACTGGTCTTGAAAAAACTATATCTGAAACTGAAACTCCTATTTTACAATCAAACTCATCAGCCTGTCAAAACCGAAGGAGATCGGGCTGGGTGTCAAATATGTTGTTGGATTCTTCTGATGCAAAGTTTCCCTATTCAATTAGATAATTTCCCAATACAGAATTTACTAATTCATTCTTACCCTCCAACTGAGTGATATTGTGTTTCATGTAGGGTTCCCTTAAAATTTTGATCTAATTTGGGACTCCTTTATGAGGCAACCACAACTATGACCAATCTAAAGCAAAATACCCATTTAGTCTTGCTGACCAGTCTCAATTCAAAATAATTCGAAAACCTTCAGATATGTCTGCTATCACAATATCAATGTACTGACAGATCTTTTCATTTGCAGGTAATCGAATCGGGACATCTTCCATTTCCCCGACTACTTTCACATTGGTCCTGTCTAATTAAGTAACCTCCCAGGTAGTAGGTTTAGGCTGTCCATTAATCTTTTCGCAAACTCCCACACTTGCTTCAACAGTCTCTTCTGCAAGTTGGTTGTTGGTGGGAAGTTCTTCCTCTAGTATTTTAGTTGCTTTGAGATTTTCCTTGACATTACCCGCTTTGTCTTCAATAGGCTTAGCAGGCATGTTGACTTGTTTCAAATCTTGACTGCTAATAGTAGGTTCAGGAATTTTCTCATCTATGTTTCTCTTCTGTGGTTTCTTTACATTTTCTTCCAACTTTTTGATCTTTGGGAGTATTGAATTTTCTTTATTCACCAAGTCCTGGCTTCTTGTTGTCACAGTTGTTTCCAATATATCCTCATGTTTTAGATCACTTTCCTCTTTGGTATCAAACAACGAGACACAATCCCATAAAAACATGGTATCATTTTCTTGGTTCTCTATGGTCTGGTTTTTCTCTTCTTCTTTACTACTGTCTCTAGTTAATTTAGAGTCCAACAGCTTATTCATCACCAATGTCATCGAATTTAACCATTGAGGACACTTCTTTTCAGAATGAGGTTGTTGGGGAAAAGTGAAAAAATTATCCCTCCCTACTTCTGTTATGTTCATTGATGGTAACTTTGGTGGAGGTATTTTCCATTGGTTGCCATTCTCTCTTTTTTGGTAGTAGGGTTCGTAAGTTCTCTGAATTTCCCTTTCTTTCTCCAGATCTATCACCCTGTTAGATAATTTCTGCATCATTCTTAACATTCCTTCAAGGTCACGTGACTGCTCCTCCTTAGGCTCAGAATAATCTTCTATGCTCTCTTTTTCAGCTTCTACCCTTTCTACTTCTTCAAAAGTCTCTGCCAACGTGGGTCGTGTTTTCATTTTGGAAAACATAGCTAACTCAGGTCCTAGGGAAGAGGTATAATATTCGATTAAGGCCTTGTCAGAGGGTTTGTCAGCTTCAGAAAAGCTCTTTAGGTATGTTGAAAATCTTTGAGTGAAACTATGTACCTTCTCATTCTTCTCTTTTTTTAACAAACCAAGACCTTTCATCAGTGAGGCATGGGTCTTTTGGACTGAGTATTTATTTTTGAAAATCCTTTCGAAAGTATCCTAATCAGGAATAGAGTTTGCAGGAAGATCAAAATACCATGAGGCTGCTGCTCCTTTAAGGGTATGTGGAAAAAGTCTGCAGACTACATCTTCCTGTTCTCCATCCCTTTATCCTTCTATGGCCAAGTAAAAGCTTTGCAAGTGATCATCTACTATAATCTTTTCACTTGGGTCAAATTTGGGCAGCATTTTCCCAAAAGCCTGAGGTAAGTCATGCAAAGGAGGTGTTAGGTTCAAAGGTGATCTAGCTCTCCAAGCCGGCTGTGGATTGGGCTGATTCACATTTATTCCAGCCGTGAGTAAGGTGAACGAACAAGACACTGAATAAGAAACACCGTACTTCAAAGGTAGAACCAAAACCTGTAAGTACTTGGGTTAAGTCAAAGCTTCCAAATATCTGCTGGTGGGGTAATCTTGGGAAAATAAGTTTCCATGACCAGCCATGCACTGGCGGCCCTCCTTCTAGCGCCAAAACTGTTGAGGCCTGGAAAATCGCAGGCAACAACAGCAAGGGATTCTCCCCATTCCACGTTCCCAACTAGCCCGTGACTGTTTGCTATAGGGAATCCGTCCGGTTTGCGGTCCGGCTACTGTAGGTCAAAGTAACCAAAACCAAGGTTTTACCGGTTGCGGCCCGGTCTACCGTGTATTTTTTTATTTATTTTTATTTAAGTATGATATGCATATGCCTAATTAACCATGTAGGGTGATAAGGATGCGAGGGGCAGTCACAACGTGATGCGCAGGTTGTTACCTCTCGTCTTATCCCTCACAAGCATCTCAATCACATATGCAGTAATGAAATAAAACTAACTATCTATCTATCTATCCCCGGGGAGCAAACTGTAACTTAATTATGAGTAACGTGTATTGTGCATGCATTATAAAGAGAAATTACAGGTAGCTGATGTTTCTTTCTACAACACATGAACGATTAAAGATATTTCAACAATCAGATAGCCAATTGTTTTACGAACAACATACATTACTCATGGTGGTAATTCCACAAAATAAACCAGAAATCATTTAAACAAGAACATAGGTTCTAAGAGTTAGAACGATCTCACGGTTAATGGACAAAAGCTGGAAAAACAAAATAGTTCATCTTTCCGCCATCCACAGCATAACATTTGAAAGTGCCACCAATCTTTCTCCAACAGGAAAACAATTACTCTTTATTGCAAAAAAAAAGTAGGTCTTCTTACGATATCGCTTTTCATGTCTAACTGGGAAAAATCCCCTTATTCCCTCTAATTCTCCTATACTTATACAACAAGGAAAACCCTTGGGTTGCCCCTTCGTAACTTTTGGGCTCCCCCAACCATTTAATCTCACAATTTTGTCCTTTTGTGAGTGTTGATGATTCATACAAACGTTACATTTCAGATTTAATAGAAATTTTTTTTATGAAAAGGGACCAGCTTGGTTGCTAAATATCTCCTCCAACAAGATCTGAAGTTGGAGTATGTTTCAAGGCTTCCTAAATGGGGTAAACACTCTAGCGTGTTCTTGCATCGTGTATGCATTAAAGGGAAGGATAACAAAAACATACAGATTGAAATTTGGCATGCCCGCTAAATTTGGCCTAGACACAACCAAGTATAGTCATACTTTGGAATTATCCTCAACGGGTTGGAACATATTCATGAATCTAGCCTAGAATAAAAATGTTGAAAGTTCTAATAACATAAAAATGGTATGCTTAACCAAATCTATACTAGCATACCCCCAAAGTGGGCGAAATGAAACACGAAAATGAAACACAGAAGATAATTTCGATATGTTTCAAAAAATGAGAGAAATTTGTGTGTAGATAATAAAAGCTTATGTGATGAAAGCAAGTCTAGGAAATTAAGTGAAAATAATTTACATCGAACTTCTAAATTGCCACATAAGTGAAAATAAGTTTCCTCTAAAAGGATTTTGCACATAAAGTTTTTAAATTTGAAAACATTCAGTGAATAATTCAATGTTTTTGCCTCGATCCTTTGAATGCCAATGGAATCTTACAAAGCAAAAAATTCCAAAAATACAAGGGGCATAGTTATAGGAGTTTTCAAATTTTTAGGTAGCTTTAGAGAACCTCGAAACCCCTGGACGTGGAGGAACTATACCTTTGAAACTAAGACCTAACCTAGACATGGAGAGACTATACAATTGAAACTGAAACTTGAACTATGCGAGACATGACAATTTCTACACATCATAATTTGCACAAGCGACGCCATTTTTCATGTCGACCGTTCTCCTATGTCCTCTTATAATCTCGTGTACTGTATTGAAGATCATTAAATGGCCAAATAAGGTTGAGAGGTGAAGAAAATATTTTGTTTCAACTTTTTAATATCCCAAGTTAATCTTCATATTGAATATCAATAGTATATAGTCAAGATGTCCATTAGTAGCTTGTTGCTTAATTTTCATGACGTAATCGATGCAAAAGCCCACCCCCTTCTGCGCACATATTGTAGCTCAGGGGGCATAGGTTTTGATATATGTACCAATTCCATTGAATTTATTTTTACCTTTTCTCTTCACACATAATTACATGACCGAAACATACACGTAGATCCCAATAACATTTGCCACCAAATAAGTTTGACTGAAGGCAATTCGTAACGCTCATGCATTTGTCATCTAATATTCTTTAAGGTAATGAATTTTTATAGATAACTTGAAGTATTGTAGTAAGCCATATTGTATGAGACAATAAAATTCATGCAAGAAAGAGTAGGTTATAAAAGAGTAAGGCCAAAGAACGAAATTTATTCACCCACTAAGGTTCGGCTAAATCCATGAAAATACGAAGAAATGAATCTTAACATGTCTACTTATGCAAGAGATGTGCTGACGACACATAAATTTCTCTCAAAGTTGCGTTGAGTTCTAAAAGTAACATAAAATGAGAGAAACAATGCTAGACTGATATGAGAACAATGCTACCACCACAACGTTGAGCCCTACTCAGTGCAATCTCCTGCGAGTATGGTTTCCTTAGATAATTCATGCTTTAGAGAATTCATGTAGCATAGGGTGGACATGATGTGAAAGAAAATGGTGAAGAATATATGAGGCTATGGGAAATCCAAAGCTCATTCACAACTTGATTGCATGCATGAAGGGTGGTTTTTCCATTTTACTTGAAAATAATAACGCTGATTGGTAGCCTTAGTAGCCCATCATAACTTTGTTAGGTTTAGTATTTTTCACTTGTAAAAATACATTTATAAAATAAAGGAGATCCAATTACCATCAATTATACTTTAAGCTTTTTACTTTCATTTATTATTATCCTTGAAAAAATTAAAATATAAATCCCCTGTATTTCAAAAAAATT
Source organism: Pseudotsuga menziesii (assembly GCA_001517045.1). Lineage (NCBI taxonomy): Eukaryota > Viridiplantae > Streptophyta > Pinopsida > Pinales > Pinaceae > Pseudotsuga > Pseudotsuga menziesii. Next base: position 22,013 of record LPNX010688370.1, read on the forward strand.
AAAATATAAATCCTGTCTTTTCCTTGAAACAAAATTTCAATTAGGTAAGAACCCACATATTTAATAAAATAATAAAAACAATCTATGTTTGCTCAAATAATTTTGATTTGGAATTATAAAAAAAAAGTTTTGAATGCAGAAGAAATCTTAATTTAGCATGGATATATACTAGTATGGAAAAGTTGAAAACACTATGTTCATAGTATAGTTTAAAAGCTGAACTTCTCTTCCTTTGAATTGCCCTCTCTATGTGAGGTCAAGGTCACTACTGCAAGATTCTGATTGCATTGCATCAGTCATGCATAGTTTGTATGCCCCAAACATACCATCTTATAAAGAAAGACATGACATAAGAGTTATTTAACTCTGAGCTAGATGATACTCATTAATTAATATCGGTGGTATTAGAAACAGAGGAAAATTCTATGCTAGTTGCATCCTTTCCATGCTAGTGGAAGCTAGAAGCTGGGAGGTCATCCAGAGGCTCCATTAGAAAGCATTATCATGACTGGTACTTGAGTAATAGGCTATTTTAGAGTCGCTTGTAATAAAGCCAAAGCTTTGTAGTGTTGCGCGCCCGATCCATTAGTCCCTATAACAGAGCAAGCTCACCTGGTCCATTCTCAGCATTGGACGATCGTATGGATTTGGCCCCTTGTCCCAGTAATCTATGTACCCTAGTAGAGTTTGAGGTATGGCTACTCAGAGTAGGTCTCCTGGCTGGGTCTTATCCTAGCTATTCCTAATTATTCCATGTGTGTGAATCCCTCTCATAAAACATAGTTGTAAATGCCAATCTATAGTAATACAAAATCCAATCGCGAGATAGCGATCTAATTTTTGGTGACTTAGCATCAGTAGCACCACTATCATAGGTGTATATTATATAGTATATAAGAGAGAAACAACTAATACAGAGACAGTAGAGGCATCAAAATTGGTATAGCTCCTAGTTTGCTTTGATCCATCCCGAAAAACCAGGATTTGAACGGCCTGGCCCGAGAATCAAGACACCCACGTTGCCAATTGGGCGTCCTAAGAAGTCCTCATGGGCGGAATAATATTAAATCTTCTCATGACCAAATTAAATCCTCTCATGGCTAAATTGGGGATGGACCAGATGGACCAAATTGATACTCATAACCCCGAATCCATAGATTGATTTAGTAGAAGCCCCTTTGGGAAATGGGTAGTTGTACATAGATCTATATTTGAAAAATCCTTCATGTTTTGCTTCACCTCCCTAGGAAACTTCATAGGTTTTAATTTATATTTTAATTTGTATAATGTATAAGTAAATAATATGCGTATATATTTAATTATATTAAATCACATAACATATGAACTATAGTAACATATTTATATTAATTATATATTATTATTATATTTACATATTTTACCATTATTAAGGTGAAAGAAGTTTATATATCATAAGGGTGTTTATAAAATATTTACCTATTTTATAAATTTGGTTAATTATTATATTTACATTTATTACAAGTATAGTATGGATGGACTATGAATGTATGGATTTTAACATAATTCCCTAAAATGAAGCATGTGTTTTTGGGAGAAAGAAAATTGGAACAATTTCAATATTATGTTTCCCTTGTGGTTTGAATTTTGTATTTTGGTGGGGTGTTTTAGAATAATACCACTTGTTATGCATGCTTTAAATGGTAAACATATCCCATATGCTTTAAATGATGATGATGATGAACTAGATGACAATGACAGTGATGATGTTTTTGATGATGACGATGATGAAAATGATGATGATGATGATGATCATCGTCATCTTTGTCATTGTCATCATGATTATCACAACAGTCATCATCATTGACATAATCATCATCTATGTCATCATCAACATCATGATTATTGGCATTTTCATCAGTTATTCATCATTACCTTTGGCATAATAAATAGAATCTACCCAAAATATGTGATTAGTGGAAAAGGGTCATGGAGGACACACACAATTTATGCATGACAAATAACAACTTATTTTTTAAGATGATCAACATCAACATTCTCATTGTATTTATCATCATTGTCAGTGTCATCATCACCATCATCATCATTCATTTCATTTCCATCATAATCATCGACAATGTCGTCATTGCCATTATCCTCATCATCATCATCATAATCGTCATCATCATCATCATTGTCATCATTCTCCTCATTATCAAAAACATTATCATCATCATCATAAACATCCTCAATATCATAATCATTATCCTCATTTTCATCTTCAACATCTGGGTGTAAAATTGGATGCAAAAGTGGATAAAAAAATGGATGCAAATAAGGATGCAACAAAAGTAGTCGCAAAAGTGGGTGCATAATGGGGTGCACCAAAAAAGGATGCAAAAGGTGATGCAAAAGTGGATGAAAAAAATGATGCAATCATGGAAGCAAAACATGATGAAAAAATTGGCTCAAAAGTGGATACAACCATGGATGTAAAATTGGATACAAAATTGGATGTGAAAGTGGATGCAACAAAAGTAGATGCAAAAGTAGTCGTAACACCCAATGCAAAACTGAATGCAAAAGTGGATGCAAAAATGGATGCATAAAGGGATGCAATAACTGATGTAAAATTGGATGCAAAAAAAATGCAAACATGGATGCAAAAGTTGAAGCAAAAGTGGGTGTAAAAATAAATGCAAAAGTGGGTGTAAAAATAAGTGCAAAAATGGGTGTGAATTGGGACGCGACAAAAGTGATGCAAAAGTGGATGCAATAGTAGATGCAAAAAAATACGTAAACATGGATGCAAAATGGGATGCAAAAAGAGATGAAAACATGAGTGCAAAAGTGGACGAAAAAATAGATGGAAAAGTTGATGCAAAAATCGCTGAAACAAAATGAGATGCAAAACTAGACTCAAAATAGGATGTAAAATTTGATGCAAAACTTGGCGCATGAAGGGATGCAAAAAAAGAAGCAGAAGTGGATGCAAAAGTGGATGTAAAAAAGGATGCAAAAGCGGATGAAAACAAGGGTGTAAAAGTTGAGGCAAACATGGGCGTAAAATGGGGTGCAACAAGAGTAGATGTACAAACTAGGCGCAAAACTAGGCTGAAAACCTATCGCAAAACTTGATGCAAAAATTGGAGCATAACCAGGTGCAAAACCCTTTGCAAATTATGTCGCAATTTGTGCCAGATTTAGAAAAAGGACGCAAAAAATGCCTAAAATAGCACCAACCCATGAAATTGCGCCATTTTGTCAAAAAAATGAAGAGAAATACACTGAAAGATGGCCTAGATGCAAAAAATGATGCAAAAAGAGAAAATAAATCCAGTTTTGTTGTAGTGAATGTGGGGCAGAAATCAGCTTTGCATTAAGAATGTATGGAGAAGCTTACAACCATTTCCTTAGTGTCAACAAGCCCCTCCATGAGACAAACACTTCATCCCCATAAGCTCCAACTTTTCTCTCTATGCTCTCCAATGATTTGGACTAGGTAGTCAATCCAACAGAATAACAATACCTATATAGTTCTCCCCCTCAACTATGGACATGAGCTTGTATTTATAAGGCTCAATGGATAGGAATAGTTGAGAGAATTATGGGTGAGGTGGCTCCAAGATCCTACCATGGGGGATCTCATGCTCAAACTAACCCATAATGATAGGGATAAGGGAGGACACGAGGCTCATGATCTAGAAGCCTCGAGAAACTTCTCTTTTTCCCATTTTACCCAAGGTACCACTTTTCTTCTCTTATGACATAGTGGTTTAGATGAGAACCGCTTTTATCTTCTCTTATGAAATAGTGGTTTAGATGAGAACCACTTTCTTCTTCTTCAAGCAGGTTCCGTAGATGAGACCCCAGGTGGTATTTATAGAGTTGAGGGCACGGAACCCTTGCATGTAGAGGTGGGTCCAGATTATGGACCGTACTAGAGCGAGTAGGGGGAAGGTAACATTTGGTGACCCATTCTTTCTATTGTTGAGAGATCTGCTCCTCATGGTGGAGGATTGTGCATATATGGGCACTGACTTCAGCGATGACCCTGACCTACCGCTCCCACCTGGTGGATAGTGGCGTGACATTGGTAAGAAGCAAAAGACCCTAAAATGGAAATAGCATTTTTATGTTTTTGATGTTTTATATTTTTTATGTGAAGTAATGAGACTTGAATGTTTTCATGCAGACGTCGGAGCAGCATGACTTGGGGGAGCCTCCCCATTGGATAAACGAGCCAGAGCCCATTTTGTACCGTAGGGTGACGATGTGACCAGGGAGTTAGAGGAAAACCTGGAGAGGTTGACCCTAGATATCCCTAATGCTTCCATTGATGACCTCCCTTTGAGGTATCAGAGGCCTACATCAGGAGTACCAGGTCGTTTTAGCAGACTGCTACGTAGAGTAGCCCTGGAAGTGGTGTGTTACCATGCGCATCATTAGACGATGTGTTCATGACGTAACCATTGAAAGCTGATAGCTTCAGGATTTTGTATGGTGATTTTTACCTGAAATCCTACATGCTTCAGATGAGGTCTCGTGACCTATTTTTTGTAAAACATGTTCATATATATATATATATATATATATATAGAGAGAGAGAGAGAGAGAGAGAGAATTTTACTTGGTTTTTATATGTATCAAATGTTGAATGTAATTTACATGAGTTTTATGTGTCTTTAATAGTTTATTTACAATGAACCAATTTTGATTTTCATGTCATGAATGGGAAATATGCCAATCTAGGATGTAATTAGCTAATGAGTCAGCAACTACATTATGTTCCCTAGGGATATGCCTATAGGTGATAGTTTCAAATGACCTTTCTAAAAAGCATACCCTGCAGAAGAGATGGAGAAGCACTGGATTCCTAATGGTATAAACATGGTTTAGATGACAAACCGCAAGTTGTGAGTCCATCAAGACTACCAGGTTACGAACATCTTGGGAGGCAGCTTCAGTCAAAAGATCTATGACTGCTCGATACTCGGTGATATTGTTGGTAGCAGGACCAATACAAACCACTCCTGAACTGACCAAATCGTAAGCTGGGGAATAGAGAACCCAAGTAGCTGAGGAAAGATTCAAGGTGTGGCAGCAAGCACCATCAACGAAGCCATAGAAAGCCATCTGCTCTGCACGACCAAAACATGATATAAACAGATACGGACACTAAACTCAAAACCATATTGAAAATACTTAAGCACACTAAAAGTCAAGAAATATACATATATACAAGATACTATCCAAGAGAGATCAAGGCATATTACCTCTTCAGGTACAACCCATTGCAAGGTTGTCCTAAAGGGATTCCATCATAGTCTACGAGCTCGTAGGCCCTTTTCTCTAAAACCTTAGAAATAATGAAAGGACCATACCACATGGATTTGAACTTTCCTTTCCCTAGCTTGTCATATCTCTAATCGTAAGTAAAAACTAGGTTACCCTCGTTAAAGGCGCGAGGTTGGATAGACTTGTCATACTGCGCCTTGACGCATTTCTTATGTGCCTCATTAGCCAAGGCAGCATCTCTCCTAGTTTTGTCAAGGTTGTTCAAGTATAAAAATCTCTCTTCCTCTCTGGAAGTGTCAAGGAGAAGTTCGAGTTTCAAGGATGGAATCTAACATTGAATCGGAATGACAGCTTCGAGTCCATAGACAAGCTAGAAATGTGTGAAACTAGTATCGTTTTTCACTGAAGTCTTGTAAGCCCAAAGAGTAAAGAAAAGGATATGGTGCCAGTTGGATTTATGGTCTCCAACCATCCGATGAAGCATTGTTTTCAAAACTATTTTAATGGCCTCTACCTGACCATTAGCTTATAGATAATAGGGCGTAGAGTTTTCATGGCAAAAACCCAGGTTGGCACTTAGTTCCTCCATCATTTGATTATGGAAATATGATCTGTGATCAGTAACTATAGACTGTGGGACTCCGAATCTAGCTATCACATGATTGAATAGGAAGAGAGCAGTAGTCTTACCATCTTCTGCATATGTAGGCATGGCCTCATCCCACTTTGTAAAATAGTCAATGGCTACGATGATGTAACCATGCCCCCCAGCTGAGGTAGGCTTACAATGCATATAATCAATCCCCCATTTGGAAAATGGGTCAATGGCAATGACAGGGTGTAGCGGAGCAGGATGAGTGTGCTTTTTTGGATAAAAATGTTGACAGGGTTGGCATTTCTTGATAGCCTCGTAACAGTCTTTAAAGATGGAAGGCCAGAAATAGCCAGCGTGAAGGATTTTCTAGGTTGTAGCCACCCTAGATAAATGACCGCCACATGCTCCAGAGTGGCAATCATTCAACACTTGTTTATCTTTCTCATGGGTGATGCATCACCAAAGAACGGAATCAATCCCACGTCTATACAAAGCGTCATTCAATATGAGGTAGTATTTTTCATGGTGACAGATACGGTGGCGATCATCACGAGATAGATTTGGCTGAAATATTTGTGTTTGGAGATAAATGAGCAAATCTCCATACCATGGGTCAGTAATGCTTATCAAGAATAGGAATTCATCTGGAAATGAATCACTGGGCTCATATTCCATCGAAGCACAGGGAAGATCACACATGAGCTCGACAAAGACTAAGGATTTCTTTGATGTGGCTTTGGAAAATTCTAAATCAAACTCTTGTAGTATGACTATCCATCAGGAGTACTTGCCCCCGAGCACCCAACGAGTCAAGATGTAATACATAGGGTTCTGGTCTACCAATATAGTGGTTGTGCGGAGCAAAATGTAGTGACGAAATTTTTGAAATGCAATGACCGTGGCCAATGCTAATCTCTCCACGTGTGAATATCAAGTTTCGTAATCCATAAGATTCTTACTAGCATAGTAGATCACGTGCTCCTAACCATCGGGATTTTCCTGCATCAATACCATAGTGATGGTAGTAGTGGAGGCAGCAATATATAGGAGAAAATCCTTTGAATAATCTGGGGGGTGTATCACGGGTGAATGAGTCAGAGCATGTTTGAGATTATCAAAGGCTCATTAGGCTTGGTCATCCCAATAGAATAGAGTGTCCTTCTTAAGGAGACACATATAACCGTGTGTTTTCTCTGCAAAATTGCACATGAAACGATGGAGAAAAGTTTCCTTCCCTTGCAAACTTTGGAGTTCTAGAAGGTTGGTTGGGGCTGGTAGAGCTAAAATGGAGGCAAGTTTCAATGCATCTATTCGGATGCCATCCTTAGAGACCACAAAACCTAACAGGCGTCTCATCTCAATGCAGAAAACACATTTATGAGGATTGATCCATATGTTATAATGACGACATCCCAGGAAAATGTCTCTAAGATGACCAGGGCGGTCTTCCCATCATTGTGAATGAGCAGGGAGGTCGTCAAAGTACGGTTCAACAATATGTTTGATATTGTGAAACTCATAGGAGATAGCACGCTAGAAAGTGGCTCCAGCATTTTTTAAGCCAAATGGTAACTTCCTATATGCAAAGGTTCCCCATGGGAAAATGAATGTCGTCTTGTGCTGATCGGTGGGTAAAATCTCAATCTGATTATAACCAGAAAAGACATCCATGAATGAGAAGATGAAACTTCTAGCATAGTTGTCGATAATCTAGTCGATATGTGGAGGAGGAAAGTTGTCTTTGGGACAAGCTTTGTTCAAATCTCTAAAATAGATACAGACTCTAATGGTGCCCTGCTTTTTATTGACATGGACAACATTCGATACCCATTCCATTAGGGGTATGGGATATATAAACCCATCCTTGAGAAGTTTCTCTATTTAAGATTTAATAGCTGCGACCTTCCGTGGATGGACTTGCCTTAGTGTTTTCCTGACAAGTTTAGCAGTGGGATAGGTTTTTATTTCATGGAACACAATGGATGGGTCTATCCTTGGCATTTATTCATAAGACTAGGAAAAAATATCACAGAATTCTTTGAAAAGTGCCTTGTATACTTCAGATTCTTCTGCCAAACATGAACATGCACAATGGTACCAAGCTTGGCTGATATGTCAATCAGATTTGTCTGAGTAATGTTGCATAGGTTTCCTTTAGAATCTGTTTCTTGCAACAATATAGGATTTTGAGGTGTGTTGACAATATTAGTGGAAAACAAGGATGCCAAGTCATGGTCTACCGAACTGGCGTTGGGGAGGAACGAGGATCTATGATGGTGATCCTCCCAGATTGGGTCATTCATATTCATGGTCTCCATAATGGAATTGTCGAAAGGAAAAGTCTCAGAGAGAGAATCTAGAATATGAAGAGATGGTTCTAACTAGTAGGGCAGGTGGTAAGGGTTCGAAGCCACCAGATGAATTTCATTAGTGTGGTCATCAGAAAGGTTTTGAATGATGTTGTACATTTATTCATGCAGACTCAATGAGGTGGACTCAACAATTTGTTTTCCCTTTGGATCATAATCAAATGACGCAATAATATTTACTGTCGTTGTTTCTATGTTAGGAAGAGTGGATGGAAAAATCCCCATAAGGGACGAATCCTTCAACATGCCTACCCCAATCAACTGGTAAGGAGGAAGGGACTGACCTAACATAGGGATGTTATTAGCCATAGAGGTAGTAACATCTGGCGTATAGAAATTGAGCTGGTCAATGGTGACAATTCTCCCTAGATGTGGAAATTGGACAGTTCAAAATAATGTCAAAGCGATAGCAGTCATGGTGTAAAACCAATGTCTTCCTAGAAGGAGGTTGTAATCTAACCCAGCATCTACTACTTCTACTTGAGTAGAAACAGATTTTCCCCCAAGCTCGACTCAAAGGGCTGATATGAGACCATGGGGCTGGAAACCTCGTCCATCAAAGGATTTCAGAGTCATAGGTGATGTTACAAGCTCGGGAGAGCCAATAGCTTTCCAACAAGGTAGGGATAAAACCAAAGTTGAAGCTCCTTCATCTAAGACAGTTCTAAAGACCTTCTTTCCGACTACTTTCATTATAATTTGGAAAGAAATTTTGTGAGGTAGTCTAGACTTATAGTTCTCGACATTGAAGCGAATCAAATTAGTATTGTCTGGGTCTAAATATCCTAACGCAATTAACAAGTTTTTGCATTGTGTAGGACAACTTTGGAGTACTTCCAAGGTAGACATTACACATGGTGCCTGAGCGAGATCTTCAACTACATTATAAAATTGAGTAGCTCAGGAATTAGGGTTAAAAACATCCTTCCTAAGAGTACTCTTGGGTGGACACAAAACCATGTCGAGAGTAGGCTTCTTGATGGGTAGGGGGACAGTAGATGAGGATTCGGGAGAACCAGTGGAGGGAGATTTTCCTAAAGAAGAATTGCCTTCTTTCTTATCTGTGGGTTTGTAATAACTATGAATTCAAGTTTGCAAACTAATAGTATCCGAAGACATCATGAAAATTTCCTATGAAGAACTAGAGTTTCCCTGATTAGACATGTGGTCTATCAGTTGTTGTTGAGAGGGAAAAGGATCCATGAGAACTGCAGGTGTGGGATTAGTTTCCAAAAATTTGGTGATTTTGTCCCGATGATGACACTCTTTTGTGAAATGGTCACCTTCGGATAGCAGACATGGATATTTTTACTTTCTTTTCCCTTTATTGTTATCATTGGTGGCTAGTTTTGGATTCTCCTGTTGGTTTCGAGGTTTTTTTTTTTTAGCTTTACCTTTCTTTTTATTTTTTTGGGTGTTTGAATACTCTAAATAGAATTGACCTCGATGGAAACCTTGGCAGTCAAAGGAGTAGGGGTGGTAGTCTAGGGTTGCTTGGCAGGTTTGGCTGTTGACGAGGAATGGATTGAACTAACAATCCCATCAACAGGGACTTCTGCTAGTGGCTTTACAGTATTGGTGCTTGGGTGAGGAACTTGAGGGATCAAGTCATACAAAGTTCCGAATTGGGAATAGACCAAGTCCAGATATTGGGCTCGACTAATGGCTTTCTCTTCAGTAACAACACCACCCATATCCACATCTTGAGCAATCAGATGCAACAAAGATTTAGTAAACGAATCGGCTAATAACTGATCTGGAATAGGATCCTTAATAAGTCTTCTCCGCCTTCTCCACTCATGGATATGATCGGATATGTGGGTGGAGGTGTTTTGTCATAGAGAAGTTAAGATATCAGTTCCCATTTCATAATGGATAGGAAGCTGAAATTGCATAAGAAATATAGTTGCTAGTGAGCCAAAATCCAAAATGAATGTTGTGGAAGTTCAATGTACCACTTCACAGCTGTACCGTTCAAAGTTCACTGAAAGAGTCGTAAACAAACTGAATAATCCATAAGGGATTTTGAAGAACACCACAAATGGAATGTCATCACATGGTTTTCCAGATCATCTCCCTGCTTCCCATCTAACTTTGGAATGCCCAATGGTAACTTTACCGGAATGGGAGGCCACGAGGTGTTATGTCAAATGGGGTCATTAATCAACTTGGACAAATCAGGCAAGTCCAAAGTTGCTAGGAAAGGTAACTGATGATTAGGTTGCACATACTGGTAATATTGATATGGCATATAAGTACCAGTAGGAATGTAAGTAGACTGATAGACAGGTTGTTGTGATGAAGAACAACTAGAAGATCTGCCTGCAGGGGGTTGGTTTCTGGGATCAGGACCATTAGGACCACCGGGACCTCTGGGAGGAGGAACACCAGGGCCTCTGGGACCACTAGTACCATTGGGACCACGAGGACCACCTGGACCACCAGGAAATAGACCACCAAAACCTCTGGGACCCCTGGGAGGTAAACCTCTGGAGCCTCCGAAACCACTAGGAGGAGGGCCACCAAACCCTCTAGGGACATTAGGAGGGAAGCCACCAGGCCCCCTAGGATCACCAGGACCATTAGGACCATAAGGAGGAAAGCCACCAAGCCCTCTAGGACCATTAGGCCCCCCAAGGGGAGGAACTCCATAAGGCAATCCTCAGGCACCTCCCACAGTATGTATAGGTATCCCTCCTATTATCTCTAAGGTTGTTTCACCTGTTTGTTTTTAAATTTTTTATTATGTTTTGGTTTTTATTGTTTTACTTTTGCTTTGTTTTATATTTTATGATTGATTGCTCACCATTAGGGTTTCCTTTGTTACCTACAATCATAAAAAAAAAATTATTCATTAACTATGAGCCCATGTATGAGCAAAAAGTTCTTACGATGGAGGGGTAGGAGATCGTAGAGATCCTCGTCTTCGTTTAAAGGAGGCTCGGTTAAATGTTGAGGAGGCACTGGGAACATGTTTGCTTCCTTCATTACAATTAATACCTTCAAATCCAACTGTGGACAAGAGATATGGAAGTATTGATTCTTATGCCTTATGAGGCACGCTATTGCTTATTTAAAGCAGCTTGATCGTATGACTGTTCTGCGTACCATAGTGCATCATATTGAAGCCTACAAGGATATGATTACTCCTGTTGTGGATGTTTTTAAGTATCTGACATAGCTTGAATATGATGTACTGGAATTGAATGCCTTGCTCAAAGAGGGCGTAAAAATCTGAAATATGATGGTCTTGGCTATAATCACTAGCATCTTTTTGGGGTCACTTATGCAAGAAATATCCATCAATGGAGTTGAGAGGCCTTTTTCAATATCTGGTTAATCAACTTAAAAGAGGAAAGGGTATTGAGCTTGTCCTCCTGCAAGAACTTATTGAACAAATGGCAAACTTAGTACCAATTATTCAAATCAGTCCTATCTAAATATAGCAATTAACAGGTGATAGAAGGAGAATATCAGTATTGTTAGCATCCTCCCAGGAAGAAGCGACAGCCTTGAATGCTTTGTTCTTTGTCATTCAATAGCTGGAGGAACTGGTTCAGGAATGGGCTCATATATATTGGAATCTTTAAATGATTGATACAACAAAAAGCTGGTCCAAACATACAATGTTTTTCCAAAACCAGATGGAGACAAGTAATTCGCTTTTGACTCTCAAAAGACTGACCTTGAATGATGACTGTGTTGTCGTACTTGACAATACTGCTTTAAATAGAATTGTTGTGGATCATCTCCACTTACCAAACCCAACATTTGCTCAAACTTCACTTCAAACAACTTTCCAGCGTCCTTCAAATTTCCATCTCTTTTGTTTCCCATTTTGTCAACAACGAGTAGCAAAGATCGAATCCTACAATCTCCAAAGGAGCGAAATCAACAGAGCAAAGAGGAACCATGCCGAGGGAGATCATTACCTTACAGGTGGGGAAATGTGGCAACCAGATCGGGATAGAGTTCTGGAAGCAGCTCTTCCTGGAGCACGGCATCAGCAAAGAAGGAATCCTCGAAGATTTCGTTACACAGGGAGGTGATAGGAAAGATGTTTTCTTTTATCAAATAGACGATGATCACTATATTCCATGAGCTTTTTTGATGGATTTGGAGCCTAGAGTTATCAATGGAAATTTTCCAGCCAATAGATGAATTGAAAGTCAGCAACAAATCTCAGATTATTAGGCGTTGGACCAGGAATTGAAGGGCATATGGCAGCAGCAAAACATAATCCCAATAGTATAGCCTATCTTTGAGGGATCTCTCAATTTGGATAGCTATTTTGTTATTCTAGATGAGGATTCGATCCATATGTTTTGGTATATAAGAGGCTGATATCATCTCTTATCTGGGAAAGGGTTATAAATTGAATGATTTGGTATGTAAAAAATGGAGAAAGTTCTTCCTTTCATGAGGAAGCAGGGGACTGGTTGGTAATTTTGGATGAATGCAAGCCCTGTTTTAGAGCACTGCCTGTATGGCATAGACTTGATGCAGCTTCTGTACAGGTTCTGTTTATGAATGAAACATGATGATGATTTTCTTCTGTATGTCATAAATTTTTTTTCTGATAATTTTGTTATGCATATGGTCATTCATATTCCATTGCACTAATTCTTATCGTGAGAGACAATTATCTTTATATTTTTATAGACAGTGGCAGTTTCACTTCTTATCTTCAGGATCATAGTAACCTTGCTATTGAATTCTGTATTTTATTTTATGTTATACAATTTTTTGTGGATTATCTTGCAGCTTTTATTGACATACCAGCCTGTATTTTTCATCTTCTTACAAATACTCATATTATACCAGTGTGTGATATGTACCAGCTTAGTTTATTTTAAACTGTGTGATTCTTTTTACAGCTTTTGATTTCATACCAGCTTATGTTTACAGTTTGATTTCATTTTATTTGTACATTTTTTAAACAAGATTTCCTTAAGCTTGAATCCCGTAGTCTAGGTTCAACTTTAGGGATAACATCTTCTGGCGCCGCTGCCGGGGATGGAGGAGTGAAGATAATCTTCCCTGGGAAAGAACGACAAAGATCAGAGCCAGCTCTTGATGGTGGACAGGAGTAGGGCATTAGTTGGACTACAGATTTATTCACCAGGTGACTCCATGTTTGAAGAATCCAGAGGCGATTTTACAAGATGTGTAAGCGTTTTGAAACCATGTTGGCACAGAGATTTGCTCCGTTCAATTTCTCAGATGTTCCTGGATTTCCAAATACAGTACCTACCATGGATGAATGGGGATATTTTCTTCCCCGATTCAAAGAAAAGGAAGAGGACAATCCGGCACATCATGTAATTAAATTTCATCAATACATGGATCAGCTGAATATACATCATGAACATGTATTGATGAAAATGTTTATGTATTCATTAGATGGTCGTGCGAGACAAAAATGGTATAGAAATCTTCCTCCTTCTAGTATTTCCTCTTTGAAATATTTTCATGATGCCTTTAATTCATATTGTAAGAGGATTTACCTAGATGAGTGCCTTTTTGAGGATTGTTGTAGGGGATATGCATTATATATGCAGAGTTTAGAAGCAGATTTTTCCAGTAGTGAAGATGAAGCCGATGGTTATGATATGAAGAAAGAAGAAGATTTATTATCTTCCTCTGATTCTGTTTTACAACAAGAAATTTTTCAGAATTCTGATATTACAGTTGATGATAGCATCGTAGAACAAAAATCTTCATCTTTAGAAATCGATCAGAATGATCCATTTTATGGTGAAAACATTGAAGTTCTAGATTTGGATCAGCATCAGCCGATTCACTTTGAAGATATCCCAATCCATGATGAGTATTCAGATAAAAAAGAGCAGATCCCTACATCACCTTTTGTTGATTTGAGGGGCAGCCAACAGGTGTATGACAACTATGAATCAAATTTTGATAAGGAACAACATTGTGTGGAAATCAACCATCCTGAATCTGTAGAAGACATTGAGAAGCCATGTTTGCAATTCAATTTCCAGGTAGCTGAAAGTGGAAGCCATTATGAGGAAAAGAATATACAGAGATATGTTGATCTTCAGCAAAAGGTATTTCCTTATAACTTCATTGATCCATTTGTTGATTATATGGAGTCTTTGAGCAGTTCAAATGTCAGATTGTTTTTGTCAAAGGGAGGTTGGATTTTCCCTTATTTTCAAATGAATTTTGATATGCCATGGGTTCCTTTATTCATCATATGCAAATCAGAAGTTTTACCCGTCAGTCAAATATTTGTATTGCTTCATTGGAAGCATGATTTTACCTGATCAAAAGAAAGTAGTTTTGATTAGTGTAGGAGCTGTGAATAAATAAGCTTGATTTTTCAAGTATTCCCTTAAGTTTATACAATGTGATCAGATTGTTGTGAGAAGATTATGTCAGTTTGCAGAGTAGTGAAAAGATTCAGTCAATGGTTTGTTAAGTAGCAGAAATTTGTGATGAAGACTCCAGCCCAATGGAAACAAGGCACCGGTATTTCTTATTTTCAAAAGCAGTGAATGGCAGGACAGAAGTGACCTTAACACACTTTTTGAAGGCACTGTTCGGCATGTTCTCAAAGTTTCTCAGGAAAACTTTGTCCCCAGACAGAGCCAGATGTTATCTCTAAGGTTGTTTCACCTGTTTGTTTTTAAATTTTTTATTATGTTTTGGTTTTTATTGTTTTAATTTTGCTTTGTTTTATATTTTATGATTGATTGCTCACCATTAGGGTTTCCTTTGTTACCTACAATCATAAAAAAAAATTATTCATTAACTATGAGCCCATGTATGAGCAAAAAGTTCTTACGATGGAGGGGTAGGAGATCGTAGAGATCCTCGTCTTCGTTTAAAGGAAGCTCGGTTAAATGTTGAGGAGGCACTGGGAACATGTTTGCTTCCTTCATTACAATTAATACCTGCAAATCCAGCCGTGGACAAGAGATATGGAAGTATTGAGTCTTATGCCTTATGAGGCACGCTATTGCTTATTTAAAGCAGCTTGGTCGTATGACTGTTCTGCGTACCATAGTGCATCATATTGAAGCCTACAAGGATATGATTACTCCTATTGTGGATGTTTTTAAGTATCCGAAACAGCTTGAATATGATGTACTGGAATTGAACGCCTTGCTCAAAGAGGGCGTAAAAAGCTGAAAGATGATGGTCTTGGCTATAATCACTGGCATCTTTTTGGGGTCACTTATGCAAGAAATATCCATCAATGGAGTTGAGAGGCCTTTTTCAATATCTGGTTAATCAACTTAAAAGAGGAAAGGGTATTGAGCTTGTCCTCCTGCAGGAACTAATTAAACAAATGGAAAACTTAGTACCAATTATTCGAATCAGTCCTATCTAAATATAGCAATTAATAGGTGGTAGAAGGAGAATATCATTATTGTTAGCATCCTCCCAGGAAGAAGCGACAGCCTTGAAGGATTTGTTCTTTGTCATTCAATAGCTGGAGGAAATGGTTCAGGAATGGGCTCATATCTATTGGAAGCTTTAAATGATCAATACAGCAAAAAGCTGGTCCAAACATACAGCGTTTTTCCAAAACCAGATGGAGACAAGTAATTCGCTTTTGACTCTCAAAATACTGACCTTGAATGCTGACTGTGTTGTGGTACTTGACAATACTGCTTTAAATAGAATTGTTGTGGATCGTCTCCACTTACCAAACCCAACATTTGCTCAAACTTCACTTCAAACGACTTTCTAGCATCCTTCAAATTTCCATCTCTTTTGTTTCCCATTTTGTCAACAATGAGTAGCAAAGATTGAATCCTGCAATCTCCAAAGGAGCGAAATAAACAGAGCAAAGAGGAACCATGCTGAGGGATATCATTACCTTACATGTGGGGCAATGTGGCAACCATATCGGGATAGAGTTCTGGAAGCAGCTCTGCCTGGAGCATGGCATCAGCAAAGAAGGAATCCTTGAAGATTTCATTACACAGGGAGGTGATAGGAAATATGTTTTCTTTTATCAAACAGACGATGAGCACTATATTCCATGAGTTTTTTTGGTGGATTTGGAGCCTAGAGTTATTAATGGAAATTTGCCTGCCAATTGATGAATTGAAAGTCAGCAAAAAATCTCAGATTATTAGGCATTGGACCAAGAGTTGAAGGGCATATGGTAGCAGCGAAACATAATCCCAACAGTATAGCCTATCTTTGAGGGATCTCTCAATTTGGATAGCTATTTTGTTATTCTAGATGAGGATTCGATCCATTTGTTTTGGTATCTAAGAGGCTGATATCAGCTCTTATCTAGGAAAGGGTTATAAATTGAATGATTTGGTATGTAAAAAAGGGACAAAGTTCTTCCTTTCATGAGGAAGTAGGGGACTGGTTGGTAATTTTGGAGGAATGCAAGCCCTGTTTTAGAGCACTGCCTGTATGGCATAGACTTGATGCAGCTTCTGTACAGGTTCTGTTTATGAATGAAACATGATGATGATTTGCTTCTTTATGTCATAAATTGTTTTTCTGATAATTTTTTTATGCATATGGTCATTCATATTCCATTGCACTAATTCTTATCGTGAGAGACAATTATCTTTATATTTTTATAGACAGTGGCAGTTTCACTTCTTGTCTTCAGGATCATAGTAACCTTGCTATTGAATTATGTATTTTATCTTATGTTATACAGTTTTTTGTGGATTATCTTGCATCTTTTATTGACCTACCAGCCTGTATTTTTCATCTTCTTACAAATACTCATATTATACCAGTGTGTGATATGTACCAGCTTAGTTTATTGTAACATTAGAGGAAATTTGGGGTCTAAAATGGGCCTTATAAGAAAACATGCCAAAATAAGTTTTTGTGAGTTGGAATTCAAGAACCAATAGAATTTCAATAAAATAAGTCAACCATAATGGTTGAATTGGCATATTTGTCATTAAAAAAAACTACTTTTTTTGTTCGTATTTTCGACATATCTCATTGTGTTTTTACTCAAATTTCGATCGGGAGAGCTCGTTGGATGCGGAATTTGATTCCGCATCCAACGAGTACCCACACTGCATACTTTTGACGGACTCCGCTACCCCAAAAACAAGAAATATCTGAAAAAATGTGATGATGACATCATCATCACGTTTTTTCAGGTATTTCTTATTTTGGGGGTAGAGGAGTCCGTCAAAAGTATGCAGTGTGGGTACTCGTTGGATGCGGAATCAAATTCCGCATCCAACGAGCTCTCCCGATCGAAATTTGAGTAAAAACAAAATGAGATATGTCGAAAATACGAACACAAAAAGTAGTTTTTTTCTTTCTTCCTCCAAAATTAATTAATATTATTTTATTATTTTAACCATTATTTTATTATTTTATTATTTTCCTTAGGAGGCCCATTTTAGACCCCAAAATTCCTCTAATGACTATGTGATGCTTTTTACAGCTTTTGATTTCATACCAGCTTACGTTTGCAATTTGATTTCATTTGATTTGTACATTTTTTAAACAAGATTTCCTTAAGCTTGAATCCCGTAGTCTAGGTTCAACTTTAGGGATAACACCTCCCATAGCTGGCATGTAGGACCAGTTAGGTTTCCCCCATGGTGTGAAAGTATTACTAGGATATGGGACTCTAGCATAAGGCATTCCTGTAGGGTTGGGTGGATAATTAATGCTTCCTATAGGTACTTGATTTGCTATATAACCATACCCCCAAGAGGTTTGATTGGTTACAGGTTGTGCCCCCAAAGGCTGACCTGAACTAGATGGGGGGTTAACCACATTTGTGTGGGTAGGAGGGACATAAACTATAGATTTCTCTATACTAGAGGTCTGTCCTTGACTAGGTACAAGTTCTGTGACAGATAACGTAGGTCATGCGGGGTTTCCCCCCAGAACTAGAAGGTAATGATGAAAAAGGAATTGAATGTTGAGCCCCAGGTGCGGAAGACCTAGGAGGATTGGGAACAGACATAATATGGGAGGTGGTGGGGTTGTAAGTTTGACCTGGATTATGTGGAGTCACTGTATGATCTAGAATTGGTTCAATGGGTCTCATAGAATCGATAAGTGAACGATATTCCACAGGAATAGCTACGGAACGTGATGGTGGTGTGCCCAATATGTCATCTATTTTCTTTTCAATATCTTGTGCACAGAGAATAGCTACCTAGTATTGTCTACATTCTTCTTGATCTGGTGAAAATTCTTCAGAAAAGTTTAAATGGGTGCCAAATGAGTCAATGGCTTGTCCTATAGAGGTATCGCAAAATGGAGCACTGGTACCATAATCCAGACGGGTAGTATCATCAACATGACCTTTTGTAGGAGAATGGAATGAAGTATTACCTCGAGAAGGTTGTTGGACCAAGGGAGGCGAGTGTGAAGGATATGGTCCTCTGCTTTTTGCAACCACGTTCTCTCCCACTTGGGATTTGGTAGCAACTCCTTGGTCGATAGCTTCCATAGGATTTTCTCCTGAAACAGGAATGAAATCAGGTGGCAAGCCCTGTACTCTTCTGGACTATCTTAGTTCAGCCAGTTTGTACAGCTCCCATCTAACCTAGGGTCTCAAAACTAGAAAACACACCAAAAATTTCCCTACTCAATCTATAGGCCAAATAAGCAAACTTAAATGATAGGAGGAGTTTATATAGTCAGGTCCCTCACCAGGATTGTCAAGAAGGTGCCACTCACGATATACCTCAAGGGTACATGCATAGTAATCTCCCCAAATGTTGTTTTCGGTGTCTGGCTCCAAGAAAGATGGCCAAAGGGCTTCTCTCATATGGATAAGGTATCCTAGTGGGGTCTCCCAATATACTCAAGGTATGTGGGAGCTCAAATAGGTAGTAGTGTTGTGTAATGCATAACCGTTCACAAGGCGCCTTCCGATATACAATCAAGTACATGAAGTACCTTTCTATATACCTCAAGGGTATGTGAAGGGCCAATCGATATACTGACGGTGCGTGGAAGAACTGCGTGAGTCCCGGGATGTAATGCAGACGAGTAACGATAGCTCCTATGCTTAACGACGCCCGAACACATCTCTAGCCTATCACTCAAATTGATATGTAAATTTTAACCTATAACTACTGTTAATTTTAAAGTGGACGGTTAGGTGAATGCATGGAATTTTGACAAAAAAAGTAAAACCATGCAGTATGCATATGCAAATATTTCACTTTACCATTCGTGGTATGCCTACCTACGGGAGGGAAAGAGAGTATTTTCCTTTTCATTTTAAAACCAAAAATTCCCAAACAACTATCTTGAACAAATTAAAATCAAATACAAGAAACACATTCCACACTCGTTTTCCTTTTCTGAAAGCAATCAAAAGGGGAAGCACACTACATGCATATGCACTCTATTTTTCGATTTTTCTCACAACATAGATAGATCTAACTTAAAAATACACTATTTTTTTTATTTTGATGAGATAGTACTAATGCAAAAGAGACAAAAGACACAGAGAACCTGAAATCTTGTGAGGCTAATCAGAGATCCGATGCCTTATGCTCAATAATGATAATGACCTAATCTCAGTCAAAAAAATTTCTTTTTAACAAACAAAAATAAGTCCTCTATGGAAACAAAAAATGAAATCAAGATGCTAATCAAATGGTTTCTCTTTCAGTATTTATAAAATAAATGAAAAGAGAGCTCACTAAAACCTAATCTTTCAAAAAAGAATTCCTTTCACAATCAGAACCAACAAGAACAGAAGGAAATGAATAATCAACAAGCCTAGTCTAGCTTTTGAATTCTTCAATCAAACCAATCTTTTAACACAAAATTTCCAACCATGAGCATTCAAACTCTAACACACAATCCTAACAGTGCAAGGCTGAAAGCAAACAAACTCAATTTTTTGCAAAAAATGATGAAAAACCTAGTTCTGGAACAAGACCTACCTAGCACAGCGCTGGAGGGGTCTTGATAGAGCGGTTCTGGATGAGCACTGCTTCGAGATAACGAGACTCAAGCGATGGCACCGCGTATGGATAACAAAGTTCAGGAGGTGGCACCGCTTATTGCCAATAGTGCATGAGTGGTTCCCTGAATAGATCCAAAACACAAGGAGAACGAAAGATCAAGTTAGAAATTGATCAGATCAATGAAAAAATTGATGGACTGACAGCAAAAAAGAGCATATAAAGTCAAAATAGTTCAGATCTAAATAGATCTAAAATTTTCAAACCAAAATTCACTAAGTCATATGGCAGATCTGACTGAAGAGAGTTGGAGACGGAGCCTAGATTCGAACAAGAGTTCAAGAGCTGAGGAAGATCAGATCAACTGATATTTTCACCATTCCTCCCTAGTTGAGTTGCTAGATTTGTTGTCAAGAATATTTCACCTTCCGCGGATTGTTGGAGTAGGGCCCTGCAGCTACAGGAAAAGCTGCTATTTTTGGTAGAAGATGGACAATTTTTGGAGGAAAGACATTTTTGGCAATGCTGATAAGCTAGCGATATAAGAGATACAATGCGATAAAGGTACTATGTCGTAGCGCATTTCCTGTTGTGGATCACAGGCCGGAAATCACGGAGGTTGAAACAAGGAAGTCAAAGGAAATAGTACTTGAAGCGGCCGAGAAGAAAGTTCAACCACTGCATTTAAGGCAGCGACAACGACAGGAGGGCTCAGCTACCCTCATAAATGGAGGAGGAGCAATGGGTTGAGGTAGTAAAGATAAAGGACACAAGGGGAGCGACCGAGGAAGGGGTGCCCATACCCGCGATCAGCGCCAAAAATCATGGAAGACTGCAGGAAGCTGCGGTGTGACCAGTAAGTGGCGGTTCAAAGTACAGATAGGCTGACTGTCATAGTTAGGGTTTTGGGTTACTGTTGGGATAGGCCCACAGTTTTATATCACGGTGAGACCTTCGGCCACCTATTTTTAAGCATGTATTTTGTATTACGAAAGGTTTGTTGGTTGGGTTGTGACTAGTTGTCGTCAGTATTGTGAGACGTTGACGAAGACTTGAGCTCTGGTTATGTCGTTAAGTCTGTAGTTATCTTGCTGTAACCAGTGGCTGACTCCTTGAGCATGAATGTAACAATACATAGGGATTGAGAGAGAGAGGAAGGGTATATTGTAAGAAGAAAGCATTATAGGAAGAGAAGATATCTAAGAGAAGGGCTCCCGGCTGTGTGCGTGGAGTTTCCCAGAAGATCTCATGATGCATAAGAGGTTGCAGCGGAACTGTGTTTACTCTCTCAAGATATAATATAAACACAATTCCCGTGGACGTAGCTCCCCCCCTGGAAGTGAACCACGTAACATCCGTGTGTTGTGTGACTAATTCATGTGATTGTGCTCTACTTATTTGCTATCTGTTATTCGTTACATGAACTTTGCTTATCAGTTAATGAATGTATGTATGCTATCCTTTAGTTTATAGTAACATAGAAGGTTAAATGCAAGTGAATGTGTTGAGTATTCTGTATATGAGTTTATCAGTGCTTGATTCATGACAACTAATAGCTACAGTGTTAAGTGACTTCTGTATATTTAGTTCAGCGAGTTGAGCATAATTGATTTTAAGCGTGTTAAACTATAGGAGCTTAAGTGAAGTTGTTTAACACCCCAATGAAGGTTAACTGAGCTATTATACCCAGGGAGGAAGCCTCTGGACCCTGAGAGTTGATGAGCATATTGAGTCTTATTGTAGGAAATATCGCAGCATAGAAAGGTGATATCGCACTGTCGAGGGAGCTGCGGTGTGAGATATCACTGGTTAAGATTTGATCAGAAGAGAAATTTTGTGCATTGTTTTAGAAGATGTGATGCAATAAGAGTCAGTCCCATAGCAGAGTCAGCTAGGAAGAGAGAAACAACCCTTGCTGAGAGATTTAGCTGGTTAATTAGAGTCAAGAGGACATAGGATGCTACAGAACCTGGTTGAGGAAGCCTGATTCTTCAACCACCCCATCTAGGATCACTTCAGGTGAGACTTCAGGCCGTTCTGCGGTCTGTTCCTGAAAGGGACAGTGAGCTAGGGTTTTTGCTGGTACAATAAATTAAACCTAGGTCTTCCTAGTAAGGACAACAAATGGTTCCGTCGCTGGTTTTGAACAAATTGAAGAGCTAATGTTTTGTTGGCATCCTACTAAAGAAGAACTTAACCAGTGGGTTGAGTCTAAGGAAAGAGAATTTGCTGAGAAAGAAAACAAGAGTCCTAGGCTGAGTATAGAGGACTGGTTACAGAAACATATCTTCATAGACCTCCATGAGATATTTTTTGTGACCTATGAAAATGATTTGTATGATTGGTTGTCAAATTTGAATGATAAGCATGTATTCAAGAATAAAAGGAACATTGTCTGGACACCGGAGTTGATTCACACTATGAAGAGCGTAGATAATCCCATTTCGTGGGTAGTAAACTTCTGGCTTGCGAGTTTGCTAGAAGGTTTCATTATAGAGTTTGTAGTTGATCAAAGAAAGAGTTTCAGCAAAGCAGAGAGGTACTTCTTCAAGGGATATCGTGGTCAGTACTTGAACTCTTTAAATTTGTCCCTTAAGATGTTATTGTATGAAAAAGGAGTACTGGATATATTCTCAAATGAATAACTTAAGTGAGTGTAATGTCACAAGAGTTTGAGAGTGATTATGAAGAAATTGGATGTACACGTAGCGGTAAGAGATATAAAGTAGATTTTAGATCTTCCTTTTTTGAAGACAGTTCAGATAGTACTAGAGAACAGAGTCAAAGTAATAGAGAAAGAACAGTAGGGGGTATCCCTTACCACCCTTATACCCCACAGAAACCAACCGAGACTCAAAATAATCCCACAGGAAATCCATCTAGTAGTTCACACACAGTACATACTACCTTTATACCACCTACATTTACACCGCCAAGTGGTAGTAATACAGCAAATCAGAATCCACCTCGTAGAAATAGAATGGGGGATGACATGAAATTACCTACCTTTAGGGGTACAGGGGTAGAAGATCCAGAACAACATTGGTTCCTATGTGAAGCTATATGGACCATTAAACAGATCCAGGATCACAATACTAAGCTTGTCCAGTTGGCCACTACACTTAGCGAAAGATCTTTAACATGGTATATGAAGTATACATCAGCGCAGAATAGAACACTCGTAGAGGTCAGGACCGCAGTGATTAAGGAATTTAAGAAACCCACGTCTGAGTCACAATGTATCACAGAACTTAAAGACATTAAACAGTTACCCACAGAGTCAGTATGGAATTTCGATAAGAAATTTAAAGCTCTTATAGACCAAGTTAGTTTTGAGTTTGTGCCGGAGTAGCATAAGGAATGGTTCATCGTAGCACTACTCCTTCATATCAGACTTCCACTAATGCAACAGAAACTCTATACGCGGGATGATGCATTGGAGATGGCAATGAAAATAGAGGCTTCACCTTTAGCTGAGACTAGTACAGGTATGGAAAACTTACAGAATCAGTTAGCCAATCTCACTTTATAGTTACATGAGATTAAGAAAGGAAAAGAGGTTGAAAAAGAATTATGGTGTACAAAGTGTAAAGGACATGGCCATACCAAAGATAACTGTCTAGTATTTGTTGAGTATATAGCAAGTGGGGCTCCTAACCCCTTAGTACAGAATCAAGGGCCATGGTGTGAAATCTGTAAAACACGAGGACATAGACCACAGGAATGCCCTTTACTTCAGAAGTATGTACAAACTCCTAAGAATTTATACTGTAACTTCTGTAAGTCAGTAGGACATGATGAAAATAATTGCAAAGCTTATGATCTCATGATAGAGAGAAAACATGACTTCTACAGAGTCCAGTCAGAGACATCAGGACCAGCAACAGGTCCATAGCATGATCCGGCTCATGATGGCCGTGGTGGAGGATTCAGAGGAAGAGGCCATGGTGGAGGCTTTGGTCGTGGCTGTGGACCGATTGTTTGTTACAACTGTGGATCCATAGGACATTATGCTAGGGATTGTCAGAACCCTACTAAAACATGTAAGTATTGCAAGTCCTATGATAATACTCTAGAAGAATGTCCTATCTTGATAGCCAAGATTAAGGATCCTAAGCCAGTAGTAAACCAAAATATTCATCTTATTGCTACTGAGCAGAAAGAACCAGAACCAAGAGTCAATGTTGTGACTCGAAACGGTGCTTCTACTAGTAGGACATCGCAGGATGCCGAAAATAATACAGGTTCAAAGTGGGTGTGTAAAGCCACTGATAAATCTACACCACTTGACCTACAGAATAACAAAGAAACATTTCAGCAAGCTAAAAATTTCTTTACTGACCCTACACCATCAGGATCACAGATATTGCCTTGTAGGGGTGTACCATAGAAAAAACCTTGTGGCATTAGTCCTGTGCAGATATCACAGACTACCACATCTGGAAGATGCAAAGAGGATGAGTTGACAGGAAGTGTACAATCCTTCCTGCGGAGCTATTTGAAACTCGTAAGAAATAAGAAATCCATAGGAGAGATTCAACGCATCATAGATCAGTATCAGCAGTCTTCTTATGTGAGTAGTACGCAACATGTTGTTCATAATATTATGGGCCATACAAGAACAGGAAGAGAAATGAGACTCACAGCACAAATTGGAGAGTTTGAAATGGATGAGGTAATCCTAGATTTAGGATCAGAGGTAAATGTTATTACTAAGCAGACATGGGAACAGATGGGTAGCCCTAAGTTAGCCAGATCACCTATCCATCTGCAATTAGCCAATCAGCAGAGGGTATCGCCACTGGGTTGATTACCGCAAGTACCAGTTGATATTGATTGGGCATTTGATAACATGGCTGTTATCAATTTGAAGAAAAGACAAATGACCTTTGAGGATAAACAAATTCGAGTCATCACACCGTTGGATCCTTTTCAGGGTCCTCGATACATTGAACCTATCAGAGCAGAGGAAGAGGTGTGTAATATGGAGAGCCTCTATCAGATGACTGCTAACCAGAGTGATTATATCAATCCCACCGTAGAAGGAAATATTAGTTGGTGATGCGATAGCTCATGCGCATCAGATTCAGATGTTGGTTTAGAAAATTGGCAGAATAGACTTTATGAAGTTTCAGCTCACAGATGTGCATTTATGACTAAGTCACTGCGATGGATTGGAATAGAGATTCAGGATATTCCGTCGTTTGATGGCTTAGCAGATGTCAATGAATTTTTATAGTAGTTTGAGCAGGAAATCCCTAATGAGCAGAGGATGGAAGTTATTGACCTTGTAGCAAGAGCCACACCTGCAAGATGGTGGCATGCACATAAAGAAAATATCTGATCATGGGATGATTTTAAGAGATTGATGGTGATCAGATTCTCTAATGACAAGGAGCATTTACAACAGAAATATATAGGAGAAAGTGACCCCAGGTCACATATTAATATTTGTGAACATAATTGGTCGGATATTCCAGAGGATGAATGGGTTCACCTATTCATTCACACTTTAGACACAGTCCCAAGGAACTGGTACACTAAGACAGAGTTGCATAGAGGAACGATTACATGGCCAGTTATGATAGACAACTTTGTACTCACTTTCACTTTTGAATCTGAGTATCCAAGCATTGATCAGGCTCTAAAGATTATAAAGACTAAGATATTTGATGACTGTACCCTACCAGTGTATGCTCAGCCTGATTGGGCCATCCAGTCAGAACATGCGCTAGAGTGTTACAACTTCACAGAAGAGCCAGGTGATGAGGATGAGAATCCTCGTAGTATCAACATTCTAGAGTCAGAAGGGACTCACGAAATTGATGGACCAAAGCTAGAGATTCCAGCTATCACAGAGCCTATTAAGATTAAAAATATCAATATTGGCATAGAAACAGAACCAAAGTTTGCCTCTATTGGAGACTATTGGGATGATGAAATGGTAGGACACATCGCAGATTTGTTACATGAATATCAGGACTTATTTCCCACTAATTTTATAGAGATGAAGGGAATAGTAGGATATTTGGGAGTCATGAGGATACCTTTGAAAGAGGATGCTAGGCCAGTTAAGCAACGTCCATACAGATTAAATCCTCATTATAAAGAAAAAGTTAAGGATGAGATTGATAAGATGCTAGCAGCAAGCATCATTGAGCCGGTAGAAGAGAGTGAATGGGTTAGTCCCATGGTTGTGTAGGAAAAGAAAACTAAAGGTGAAATCAATATTTGTGTCGATTTGCGCAAACTCAACGATGCATCACTTCATGATCCATTTCTGACACCTTTTACTGATAAAGTTTTAGACAATGTGGGAGGATAGGAGATCTACTCATTCACTTATGGCTTTTCATTCTATCACCATATAAGAATCCATCCAGAGGATCGACATAATACCACCTTTGTGACAGAATGGGGCTCATTCCAGTATATGGTAATGCCCTTTGGTCTTAAAAATGCACCAGCTATTTTTTCTAGAGTAGTAGTTGCTGTCTTTAAGGAATACATCCATAAATTCTTAGAAGTCTATTTTGATGATTGGACTGTATTTGGATTAATCAAAAATCATATAGGAGATTTAAGGCTCATGTTAACGAAATGTAGGCAATATCATATTTCTCTTAACTTGAAGAAATGTCTATTTTGTGCACCATTTGGTATTTTGTTGGGTCATATTGTTTGCAGACAAGGCTTGATGGTAGATCCTGCAAAGATTGCCATCATTGTAAGTCTTCCAGCACCCAACTCAGTCAAGCAATTGAGGACAGTGCTTGGTCATACAGGGTATTATATAAAATTCATCAAAGGCTATGCAAAGATCACAGCACCTATGGAAAAGTTGTTAAAGAAAGAAGTGAAATTCCTATGGAATGAGGAATGCCAACAAAGTTTAGACACTCTAAAAGAGAAGATGGTTAAAGCACCCATCTTAGTATTTCCAGATTGGAACAAACCATTTCATGTACATGTGGATGCATCTGGCATTGCACTGGGGATTGTCTTAACACAGCCAGGAGAAGGGGGTATCGATCACCCTATCGCAAACTCAAGCAAAAAGTTATCTACCGCAGAAAATAACTACACCACTACAGAAAGAGAAGGATTAGCTATGGTGTATGCTCTATAGAAGTTTAGGCACTACCTGTTGGGTGCCCCATTCAAGATGTTCACTGACCATTTCACTTTAAAGTATTTGATCAATAAGCCAGTGTTAGGGGGAAGGATCTGCAAATGGTTACTCCTATTTCAGGAGTATGATTTTGAAATTATTGTAAAACCAGGGAGATTGAATGCAGGACCTGATCATCTATCACGAATAGACTCAGGAGAAGAACCAAGTAATTTAGAGGATAATTTTCCAGATGCGCAATTATTTTCTATCCAAATCGCAGACGAGTATTACGCAGATATTATTCACTTTCTCACTACAGGGTGGGAACCAGTTGAGTTTACTAAGTAGCAAAAGAAACAGTTAGTTGTTAAAGCAACAGATTTCACTTTGATCGCAGGACATTTACACAAGTTAGGTCTAGATGAAGTCCTACACAGATGCGTTATGCCGCACGAGAAAGAGGCCATTATCAGAGAAGCACATTCAGGTACCGCAGGAGGTCATTTCGCAAGAAAGCCGACTGCTCAGAAAATTCTAGCTGTAGGATTATGGTGGCCTACTTTGCATAAAGACACTAAGGAGTTTTGCAGATGCTGCGATATCTGCTAGAGGGTAGGAAAACCTTCGAGGAGAGATGAAATGCCGCTACAACCACAGATTACGCTGCAGGCATTTGACAAGTGGGCTATAGATTTCGTGGGTCCTATCAACCCACCAAGGAAACGAACTGGTGTGAGACACATCATCACAGGAACAGAATACCTCACCAGGTGGGTAGAGGCCAAAGCAGTAAGGAATTGTGATGCTACTATAGCTGCACAGTTCATTTTTGAAAACATCATAAGTAGATTTGGATGTCCAGCAATTTTGATGAGTGATCAAGGCACACACTTTCTGAATCGCACTATTGAGGCCTTGACGGAGGAATTTCAGATACAGCATCATAAGAGCACTCCCTACCACCCACAAGCTAATGGTATGGTGGAAGCTTTTAACAAGATTATAGAAAATGCTCTTACTAAGATCTGTAACAACCAAAGAGATGATTAGGACCTCAGGGTTAATGCTGTGTTATGGGATTATAGGACTACATGCAAGAAACTCACAGGACACACACCTTTCAGCTTGGTGTATGGACAAGAGGCTATTATGCCTATGGAATATATTATTCCCAGTTTAAGAATTGCTCAAATTACTGATATGGATGATACAGATACGATGAATGAAATATTAGTGCAGTTGCTTTCCTTAGAAGAAGACAGATTCATCGTAGGATTTCATCAAAAAGTGCAGAAGGCACACAAAAAAGCTTGGCATGACAGGCACATCAAGAGAAAGATTTTTTAGACAAGATACCTAGTGCTCCTTTATGAAAGTAAGTTTGTTAAGTTTCCAGGGATGTTCAAGAAACATTGGTTGGGGCCATATCAGATTCAGCAAGTCACAGAAGGAGGTGTCGTTCAGCTCAGTAAACTGAATAGGAAACTTGTTCCTACTTTGATTA
This sequence comes from Pseudotsuga menziesii, assembly GCA_001517045.1. Lineage (NCBI taxonomy): Eukaryota > Viridiplantae > Streptophyta > Pinopsida > Pinales > Pinaceae > Pseudotsuga > Pseudotsuga menziesii. The sequence goes on from LPNX010688370.1 coordinate 50,781, forward strand.
ATGGCAGTAGGCTTAAGCTTTATAGTGATAGCCACTCCACCTCCCAAACCTAACTCAGAGAACTAAGTGGTGCAGATGTCCAGTGTAGTTGAAAGGAGGCATCGCACCCATAACTAGTCTACACCAGGTGAAAAAGTTCTAAGTAGGAGGAATCGCAGCAGGAAAGTTTATTTTGCGCAAGTCATAGGACGATTGCGGATTTTTTCAACGTTGTGGAGTTTCACGACAAATTTTTGGTCCAGGACGATGATATGTGACATCGCAGCGAGGCGATGTTCCCCGTGCTACGAAGATGATTTTGAAATGGAAAGAGGGCTAGTCACTTCGCCTTCTGACAAGCAATTAATGTAGATATGACAGGTATATGTTGCCCTAGATTTGGAAACAGTACAATGATTGTCCTATATTTGGTAAATCTTGGTCGAGACTGCAGCTTGCGCACAATTTTTGAGGGAAATTTGAACGGATTTTCAGCAATTAATGAGTAGTGGGGCGTGGGATGTTGTCTTGTCCATGCAATAAATTCCACCAACGGGTCCAGCCTAAGCGACCGTTGTTTCAGATATTACCACTTTCATTACAAATACACAGATCATTCAAATAGAAGGGTTACTTTTGCGATTTCTCAGAGTTATAGAGTAATTTGTAGAGTTTTCCCTGTGCAAAGATACTCCAGTTACAGAGTGTTGGTTTCCCCATTTTCATAGCCATTGCCAGTCCAGAGTATTACACTGGGTGGTTTATGTTCGAGATGGAGCCTTTAGAAGATGTCGTGCAATGATTCAAGCGTGGTGGCCTCGAGTCTGCTATGACGACGCTGTCCAAGATTGTGAAATTAGGTGCAACACAGGTCAGGCAGATGCCAAGGACAAAGAGTCAAGCTCAGATAGTAGAAGAGTCCAGCTCAGAGCAGGAAGAAGAATTTCATGTGGCAACAGTATACATTTCACCATGAGTCGAGGACGCACTAGAGTTAACCATTCCCAAGGGTGATAAGTTTCATATTCCACTACCGCTGATTGATCTTCGCGTAAAGGAAGATGGAGAACTATTAGGATATGTCCCTACTCTCAAATTTACAGACTATAACCTTGGAGACAGTAAGACATATCCTCAGTTTCGGTCGAATCAGTATCTTATGGTTCAGAGAAACCTGAGGACCGCTACATATGAGTTTGTTCCTATGGAACATGTCTAGATTCTTGAGCAGTCAAGATTGCTCAATTTGTTGAAAATACCACATTTCGGACGAGGTACAGAGGTTAATTCCATGGTGCGTGTGCTACTTTCCTGTGTACATGGAGGTTACCTCTGGCTGGGTAATAGGGTTGAACTGAACATGGATTTGATACACCGCATCACTGGGCTGTCCAAAAGCGGTAAGGACCCTCAGACACATATATCAGGGAAAAGAAAGGATACTAAGCTACCAGCGCTTCTAGTTAGAAAGTATAAGCTACAGAGAAGAGGTCGGGATTATGACCTCACAGCTTTAGCAAATAATACACTCATATTTACAACCAGTCTACTTATAGGCAGACTGTTAACTAAAGTTCACCCGAAATAAGTCACACGAGCAGTAATTCACCTTGCTGTGCAGGTCGCAGAAGGTGAACAATTTAATTGGTGTTTGTTTTAGTTAAATAATTTTCTTGCAGATTGTTTGGCAGCGTAGGATGAGCCAAACCACCCCTTCCACTTCTCGTGGCTGCTTATATTATGTGCATTCGTTGGGTGGGGAGAGCCGCCCCATACCTAGTTTCTACAGCTACAAGGCGGAGAGTGCAGAGGTGCACGATATGAAAACTTATGGGAAAGAAAAATTACAGCCAAGAAAACGATCAATATGATAGTATTCTATAAATACTATAAGTTGTTGAAGCGAGTCATCGATGAGACACCGTGAATTAATGCAGAGGTTGTTGACATGTATCACAATCGGCTTGATTTCATTGCAGACAGGCATACAATCTATCTGAGGCCAAAAGGGTTTAGAAAGGATGACTAGGCTATTGGATTGTTCAGGATGATAGTGCAGGATGTAGAAGATGTCATCAAAGACTTTGATGAAGAATGGAAGAAGGCATTAGAAGATGCCATAGCAGGAATTGTACCAGCAGATACCGCACCGATATATCCATTAGACAAAGGAAAAGGTAAGGTGGGTTTCAAGAGGAAAGATGCAGTAGAAGTGCCACCAGCGGCACAAAAGAAGAAAGTCGTCAAATTCTCAACGCCAAATACAGAGACCGCACTAACAGAGGATGAGTATGATCTCATCGCAGCAAGATTGCAGGAGAAGATGAGGGACTCATTTCAGGCGCTACAGACATCGTAGGACAAGTTATAGAGCACAATAGATAAGCAGTTTCTGGAGTTGAAAGCACTAACTGAGAAGACTGCCATGATGCAGATTCAGCCAGTCAAGGCGACAGTAGGAGAAAGCTCACAACCATCGATTTCCCGTGAGAAAGTATTTGCAAAGGATCACACCAATACAGTGCCGATACCGCTAGGGAGCATCTGATTCCCTATTTTGATGATTGATGTGCAGATACAGGTTAGGAAACCTGTCGAGGTTAATCTGGAACAATTCCCCGTTGATCAACTACATATGATCTAGCAGCAGATAGCTGCAGAGCTCAGGGATAGAGAGCTTGTGACTTATAACAAGAACACTTAGCTGATACAATAGAATGCAGAGCTCACCGCAGGATTTCAGACAAAGGCAGTGGAGTTAAGACTATATGAAGAAAGAGAACAGGATCTAAGTTAGGTCCTGCAGAACATCACATCGGAGTTACCCCAGTGTAACATAGAGCCTGCCTTGCCTCTAACACAGAAAGTAAGAAGAATTACAGATAGAGCAAAGGCTCTGAAAGAGACAATGGTCAAGATGGAGGAAGACCACAAGGCGCATATTGTTGAGCTTGAGGCTCAAGCACCAGGCACACCTGACGCAGACAAGGAAGCAAGGGAAGAAGCCTTTAGAATCACTTCAAATCAGATGAAGTGTCGCATAGATGATGCAAAGTCATTTCTAGCTGATGCAATGAAGACATGGTCAAAACTAGAAGAGCTCCCAAATAGACTGGATTTGTAGCAGAGCATCCAAAACATAGAGAATGCAACAACAGAAATAAAGGAAGAAGTCAAGAGCTTAGGATTTCTTGCAAATATGAATAAGATGATAGAGATGAACCGTTTACAACAGGAAGCATAGAGGTTGCGAGAAAAAGAGATACAATTCAATAATATGCTTCAACGGTATCAAGAACAAATCATAGAGTTGGTCGATGCGGTTGAGAAGAAGGTCAAGGAGTTCACTGCAAGCAAGAGTGTAATTGATAGCACAGAATACCCCATGATTAGTCAAGTTATGCTTGTAGCAGCACAAGATTGTGTCGAAGATATGGACAAAGATGTTGCAGGACTCAAGGAGAGATTCGCAAGGACTTCACAGGAAGCCAAGGAGAAGCTACAGAAAAAGAAACCAGCTGTTAGTGGCTCGGGGATGAGCCACAAGTAAGTGTTAGGGGACTATTGGAGCAAGGCCCCAAAGCTACAGGAAAAGCTGCTATTTTTGGTAGAAGATGGACAATTTTTGGAGGAAAGACAGTTTTGGCGATGCCGATAAGCTAGCAATATAAGAGATATGATGTGATAAAGGTACAACGCCATAGCACATTTCCCGCCATGGATCGTGGGCCGAAAATCATGGCGGTCAGAACAAGGAAGTCAAAGGAAATAGTCCTTGAAGCAGATGAGAAGAAAGCTCAACCACTACATTTAAGGCAGCGACGATGAAAGGAGGGCTCAGCTACCCTCATAAATGGAGAAGGAGAAATGGGCCAAGGTATTAAAGATAAAGGACAGAAGGGGAGTGACTGAGGAAGTGGTGCCCATACCCACGATCAGCGCCGAAAATCACTGAAGACTGCAGGAAGCTACAGTGTGACCAGTAAGTGGCGGTTCAAAGTATAGATAGGCCGACTGTCACAGTTAGGGTTTTGGGTTACTATTGGGATAGGCCCACAGTTTTGTATCATGGTGAGACCTTCGGGCCACCTATTTTTAAGCATGTATTTTGTATTATGAAAGGTTGGTTGGTTGGGTTGTGACTAGTTGTCATCAGTATTATGAGACATTGAGGAAGAGTCGAGCTCTGATTGTGTCGTTAAGTCTGTAGTTATCTTACTGTAACCAGTTGCCAGCTCCTTGAGCATGAATGTAACAATCTACAGGGATTGAGAGAGAGAGGAAGGGTATATTGTGAGAAGAAAACATTATAGAAAGAGAAGAGATCTAAGAGAAGGGCTCCCAGCTGTGTGCGTGGATTTTCCTAGAAGATCTCATGCTGCATAAGAGGTTGCAACGGAACTGTGTTTACTCTCTCAAGATATAATATAAACACAGTTCTCGTGGACGTATCTTCCCCCCTGGAAGTGAACCACGTAACATCCGTGTGTTGTGCGACTGATTCATGTGATTGTGCTCTACTTATTTGCTATCTATTATCCATTACACGAACTTTGCTTATCAGTTAATGAATGTATGTATGCTATCCTTCAGTTTACAGTAACATAGAAGGTTAAATGTGAGTTGAATGTGTTGAGTATTATGTATATGAGTTTATCAGTGCTTGATTCATGACAGCAAACAACTACAGTGTTAAGTTACTTCTGTATATTTAGTTCAGCGAGTTGAGCGTAATTGATGTTAAGCGTTTTAAACTGTAGGAGCTTAAGTGAAGTTGTTTAACACCCCAATGAAGGTTAACTGAGCTATTATACCCAGGGTGGAAGCCTCTGGACCCTAAGAGTTGATGAGCATATTGAGTCTTACTGTAGGAAATATCGCAGTGTAGAAAGGCGATATCGCATTGTTGGGGGAGCTGTGGTGTGAGATATCGCAGGTTAAGAGTTGAGCAGAAGAGAAAGTTTGCGCATTTTCCTAGAATATGCGATGCGATAAGAGTCAGTCCCATAGCAGAGTCAGCTAGGAAGAGAGAAACAGCCCTTGCTGAGAGATTTAGCTGGTTAATTAGAGTCAATAGGACATAGGATGCTACAAAACCTGGTTGAAGAAGCCTGATTCTTCAACCACCCCATCTAGGATCACTTCGGGTGAGACTTCAGGCCGTTCTGCGGTCTGTTTCCGAAAGGGCCAGTGAGCTAGGGGTTTTTTTGGTACAATAAAGTAAACCCGGGTCTGCCCAGTAAGGTCAACACGGACAGAAGCTATTCCTCTGGTCTGAATGGTTCATATCCATAACAAATGAGTGAACGACAAAGGATGAATACCTTCCTTGAATGTCGTAGACACCTGGAATACTACTTCGATTGTGAACTTGTGTACCTGCAAATAGATCAAACATGCAAACACATTAAAGCTACCAGAAAATCATCTACTTATCCATGTTAGTGACTAAGGAATTTAACAACATGTACATGTGAAATCAAAACAACAGTAATGTGGGACGAAAATCAGATTTGCATTAAGAATGTATGGAGAAGCTTACAACCATTGCCTTAGTGTCGACAAGCCCCTCCACGAGACAAACACTTCATTCCCATAAGCTCCAACTTTCCTGTCTATGCTATCCAATGATTTTTACTAGGTAGTCAATCCAACAACATAAAAATAACTCTATAGTTCTCTCCCTCAACTATGGACATGAGCTTGTATTTGTAAGGCTCAATGGATAGGAATAGTTGAGAGAATTGTGGGTGAGGTGGCTCTGAGATCCTACCATGGGGGATCTCGAGCTCAAACTAACCCATACTGATAGGGACAAGGGAGGACATGAGGCTCATGATCTAGAAGCCTCGAGAAACTTCTCTTTTTCCCATTTTACCTAAGGTACCGCTTTTAGACCAAAGACCATAGGCGGTGGCATCGCTTCTCAAAAATAGGATACAGGTGGTACTGAGCAAGGTACCGCTCATTGGACAGAGGGAAAGCACGGTGCCAGGTTTTTTCAAGTAGAATTGACAAACAAAGCAAGTTTCCACTCTAAGCGTTGGGATTAAGGGAAAACATGGAAGTTAAGGGTCTTATCACATGATGGTGACAGGATTTGGGTATAACACCATTCCTACTTCTTGTAGCTGGAGGAAAAACATTGTAATACTACATTGATACACTTGATGTTGTGTCTCTAGGTTACAAATTCATGGAGTGGATAACCGAGTAACCATCCACATTGGTTGTGGTTGGTTAATGGCGTTGTAGCAATGTGGTTATGCATGCCAACCATGGTTGACCACATTATTAATGGTGTCATTATTAACTAGTTATTACTTTGTTAATAAAGTAATGGCCAAGTCTATCAACCACTTTTAATAATGTGGTTGTGGCTGACCATGGTTACCTATAGTCAACCATGGTTAACCAAATCAATCATAGTCAAACATATTAAAGTAATATTATCCAAAATCAAACATGGTCAACCATGGCCAATAAGATTCAAATTTCACAATGTGACGTAGCCCATGATGAAGATTACATTAAAAAATAAGTCCAGAAGGTGACATAGCCATATAGTAGCATGAAAAATTGACATAACTTTTAATTAATGATGTAATGTGACCTATCCGTTGAGGAACATGACAAGGGTGAAATCATAAATCTGGGTGTCTATTTNAACAAAAGTTGTAGAGAATTGTGTTAACTTTCTATCGGTTATTTTTTAGATTTTTTTATTGGCATTTGATATGTCATTTTTGCAAGTGTTTGATAGTATGTTATTAATTAATGAAATTATGATATCATGTTTCTAGACACTATTTAATTCATTATTCAACTATTTTTCATTAAAAACAAAATATGTTATGATGATCTAGACATATTGTACTAACATATGTCTATAAGTTTGTATCCAACAACCGCATGCAATAATTATTAGAATTTTTTGAAGTGGGCCAATATGAAAAAGTAGCATAAAATATACATGTTTAGTTTGACACAACATCTTCCCTAAATTCCAATTCAAAACAAACAAACAAAAACTAAAAGTACGCTTTCGAAGACAACACATCCATGTTTTCTACCATGAATTTTCCAAAAATTTTCATCGTGTCTTTAAGAAGTTATTGAATTTTCATTTCAATGAATTCTATGAAGTTTTGAAGCAATCCAAATAACTTCTAAGAAATATAATAAATAAAATTAGTGGATCACACCAAATTCAACAAAATTTGCATCTATAGAAAGTAGATTGAATTATGCAACTAATGGTATTATTTGTCAACAGAAATTGTAAGTATTTGATATAATCCAATCTCTTTGAAATTGGACGAAGAGTCAGAAATGGGATGGAATTTCATTTCTGAAAATTTATAGGTTTCCGGCCGAACTAATATTTTGGCCGAAAAACAATAAAATTTCGGCCAAAAGTTAGTTTTAACGGACATAAAAAGTTTCGACCGAACTAATAGTTTGTCCAAAAAACCCTATTGAATTTAACTCGTTGGCAGGAAAACACTTGAAGCAATTTTTTGAAAAATTGTTCCTGTTCATATTTATAAGAATCATGTATACACATATTTTCACATTTTTTAAAACATCAACATTTTACATAGTTACAGGCGAAGGCTCTTTTTTCTGGTAAGTGTTCTTAAATCTTATCTTCTATGATGAGGGATATTTTTCTTTGATAGAAAACATTCTTTTGGAATTTTTGTTATGGTAAATTGTTCTTAGAAACTATTTTCTCAGATGGAGGCTCTTTTTCTTTGATAGTAAAGATGACATTAGGTGGCTTCATCATTAAGGATGACATGTTACAGAATGAACCTTACCATATTGGACGATACCATGCTGAAAAGATGCATAAACAATTTCTGGAAAAAATAATCAATGGCAACACAAGCTCAAATTTTGAGGTATTTGTTAGTCTCCAAGAAGTTGAGGGAAGCTTGGTCATTATTGGGTATTCAAAAGAAGAAAAAATATTCAAAGGTGAAGCAAGATGTGTTTGAAAATATAGCCATTGCAATAAAAACTATTGGAAAATACAGAAAGAAAGATACTAGTGCTTCACGTAGAATAATACAAACAATGATCATTTCATCTAGTACTAGACAAAAATGTTTGACAACGCAGATCACAAAGGTTATTGGAACTTCACAGAAAACATTGTACAAATATAAAAAAAATTGATTACAAATAGATGCAAATGATGAGCTTGCTTGTTGGGAAATTATTTGTAGACAACCCTATAAATATAGGGTCGGTGAAAGTGTTAAAGATATGATGCATGAATATTGGGTGGAAAATTCTCGTGTTTCACCAAATGCAAGGGATGTGAAATGACGAAGAATATCTTAAAATCAGTATGAAATCCATCCAAAACATATATTGGAGATGACTCAAATACAATTGTTCAATAAATTCAAAGATGAACACAGAGAATTGAATTTGTCAATAAATACATTTGTACAATATAATCCATGGTATGTTAGACCTATCACTATTCATGACACATGTTTTTGTCATTATCATGTTGAGTTTGAATTATATTATGACACATTCCTTCGGTCTGATAAAAAAATTTGGCCCAATTCACCTCCTTCCACAGTTCGTGCTTTTATATCTAAAATTCTATGTGAAAGAGATAGTCACGAGATATTTTACAACAAAATATGTGTCGGTGGAAAGAAATGTGATCATTGTGGAAATATAGCTTTATTCCACCATAAATATCCAATTGATATTAATGATCAGTCATTGTCAAATATAATAGTTGATTGTGAGAGATATGAATATTTCACTTATTCCCACAATTCTACAAGTTCTACAAATACTCTTTCGAAAAGGATAGATTTACAAGAAGATAAAATTAGTGTTATAGAGTTTTTGAAGAAGTTTGAAAAATAAATTTATAAATACATCAAATATTCACATAGAGCATGCTAGCAAGACATACAATTCAAACAATCACGTGATGTTTTTCCAGAGGGGTCTATTTTTCTGTGGTTGATTTCGTAGAGAATTAGACATTTGAAGCACAAAAATAAATACAGAGTGAATATTATCATTTTGACCAAGTTTCTATATTTGTCCATGTTCTATATAGACATGATGAACACAATGTTGATGAAATAGAAAGCATGAATGACAATCGACATATGATCAAGGAATATCATTTATATATCAAGGATGACCACACACATGATACGCATTATGTACAACATTGTTTTGATATTATTTATGGTTCATTGAAAACACGTGGAGTTGTAATGAATGAACATTGGATATGGTCAGATGGATGTGCAGGGCAATTTAAGTCTTCATGATCATTCTTATAGCTATGTCACCTTCATAAAAAAATGAGTCATGGAAAAGGGGATCACGATGGTGCAGGGGCATGGGTAAAATGTGCACTTCAAACATATCAAATGAACCATTCTGTCGATTGATTTGTGTGTGTTGATCAAGGTGTTCAACCATAATTGCAATCAACAATAAAATGATGTGCGTGGGTATGAAATTTGTTTTCAAAACATAATTATTCAACTTGGAATGACTTTAATATGTACATCTAGTAACATTTTACTCACATGTACATGTAAATTGTTTATGTTGGATATGTTTTTTTGGCATATTGGAATCCAAGATATCGACAGATCAATCCCATATGATGCTAGCACTATTCATGGAACTCAAGATTTACACTCAATCAAAACAAAAACCTTCCAAAATGTGTTCATTTGATAGTAGGAAGCTAACATGATTTTGTTCTCTCTCTCTCTCTCTCTCTCTCTCTCTCTATATATATATATATATATATATATGTATGTATGTATATATGTATATATATATATGTATGTGTATGTATATGTATATGTATATGCAATGCATAGAGAGAAAGATGAAATTATTGGAGGACTATGATGACAAAGGTTTTATATATGAAATATGGTCAATTCTATGAAAAGGTTTTTTTTCGAGAAACACATCAAACTGAAAGTGACGTTCACTTTAAATACTATCAACTTGATGTCATATGCTGCCAATATAGTCATTTGGTATGCGCAACTCGTATAAAGTTGATAGAAGTTAAATCAAATAAAAAATTGAAAGCTAGAAGATGGAAGATTTCAAAAGTTGGTCATGAAAGAATAATTGAAGATGACATTCCTTTATGATGTTATTTCTAATTTGTATAATGTGGAACATTATACATACTTTTTACATGAAGGAAATATTCATTGGTTTTATAATTGTGACACTCAATTAGAGTGATTATTCATAAGTTCTAACCTATATTGTTTTGATGATTTTTTTTAAAGCACATTCCTTAAAAATGTATTGTTCTTGAAATTATAAGGTTTTGCACTTGAGTACGTGTTCTATAATTGTCAAATCATGAGATATGTGCCTCTTTGAAACTTAAATATGATAGATTGTTAGATTAGATTGTTGAATTTATGTACATGTCAAATTGATAAATTTTACTTAAATATGATATCAAGTTCTTACATTGTTGAGCTTATGTTTATCAAATTGAGGAAACTTATATAATAGTGTTCTTACATTGTTGAGCTTATGTACATCGAATTGATGAGACTTATTTTATAGTGTTCTTGGATTGTTGAGCGTATGTATATCAAATTAATGTAAATTATCTGATATATTGTTCTTAGATTGTTCAACATATGTACATCAAATTGATATATTAATTTTATAATGAAATTGATATGTACAATTGTATAAATTCAAAACATACAATATTGTTTTATTAACAGAATTTAAACATATGGTAGATTACCATAAAAAGCCAATATATTCAAATTGAAGCACTCTATAAATTGCATTATATAGACTAAGATTATTGACCAAATATAATCATGATATAAATGATAAAATCATAGTATGAAAACATTCCTAAAGTGCATTCTATTGAACATTTCTTATGATTGAAAACATTCTTAAAGTGCATTTTAATGAATGTTCTATAGATGTCATATATTATTCCACCTAAATGATTGAAAACATTCATAACTAACATTCCTTATGATTAAAAACATTCCTAAAGCGCATTTTAATGAATATTCAACATATATCATATATTATTCCACCTAAATGATTGAAAACATTCCTAACTAGTTCATTCCAAAAGTACATTTTATTGAACATTCATTATGATTGAAAACATTCTTAAAGTGCATTTTAATGAAAATTCTACAGATATATCATGTATTATTCCACTTAAATGATTGATAACATTCCTTATGGGTGTGATCGATTGGGTGGCGATGGTGATGGCTCTGAGAGGGTTGCTTCGGAGCTCGGTTGGGCATTGGGAGACAAGGGTAACCACAGATATGTAGGCCAGTACAACATGATATTGGGTTCAACTGCCTTGGGGCTGCGGTTTATCCTTGGATTTTTCCCTTTTATGTGGTTTTCTAGCTAACAACTCTATTAGGGTTTACTATTTTTACCATTTTACTTTTATTGTTACCATGACAGGCAATGATATGGTTGACTACTCCTTTGATCCCTTGGTGATGGAGGACTTTTGGGTTTTTCCAGCTGTTGGTGGGGTTGCTGAGGTGGAGACCACTCCTTCGATTTGGGACGATGGAGTTTCAGCACTTGATTTTTCTCCTGTTTGGAGTGTGGAAAGGTTTTTTCCATCAGATTTACTGCTCTCTTCTCCCTCCCCTTTTCAGATCCCCGAGTTTATGCCATTTCTGGGTGAGGTTCCTATGGGTTTTGGTTCTCAATGGAATCAGGGGTTTGGAGATCATACTATACCAACGACGACTGGGGTCTCAGGAGCTTCAAGGTTCTACGGGCCTTGGCACAATGACGGAATTTTGTGGGGGCTCATATTCCCTTGGCAGTCACGAAACCCTGTGTGTGGTGGAACATGGTTCATTAAGCCACTTAATTGGGCCACAAGAACAAAGGGGATTCCCTAGCCCCATTTTGGTGAGGATCTTCGAGCCTGGGACTAACAGTGGTTCTGATGTAAAGATTGGGAACAAAGGAGCACATAGGTGGCATCGGAAGAGTTGGGTAAAGTATAGAAGTGTTGGTTATACATATGCATTGGGAGAAGACATGGATTGGCACCAGATTCTGAATATGACTATTCAGACATTGGTCGGGTGAGCCTTGGGGCGGAGCTTTTCTTTTCAAGTAGTGGTGCAATGGGCAGAGACAAACTGGCTTACGGCCTTGGGCTCCATTCCGAAGGTGATTTCTCTTACCATAGGTTGGATCTCTTTCAACTTCCATTAGTTGAAACACATGTAGTGGGTTCTTGCATGGAATTGTCAGTGGACCACACACCCTTGTTGATCAAACCTTGGCAACCTCTTTTCGATGCGAGCAGGGAGAGGGTGGATTTGGTACCTCTCTAGGTGAGACTTCCAGGTTTTCCTCTTCAATTTTGGATCAAATATCATCTGAAAAACATCGAAAACATTCTGGGAACATTTGTTGAAGTAGACCTATCATTCTTGGAGACTAAATTGTAGAAGGTGGATCGGATTCTAGTTAGCGTCAACATTTGTGAAGGTTTAGCCGAGGATTTGATGTTGAGCTGAGGACCTCTTCATATTAAACAAATTCTGGATTATGAAAATATCCCCTTCCACTATAGAAGGTGCCATGCCTATGGTCACTCGGTTTCAGACTATTCTTTGCCTGTCTGAACTCTTAATGGTCGTGTTCATCGGAAGTTTATTGATATAGAAGAGACAACAGCAACAGTTGGCTTCACTAAAACATCTTCCTCATAGACCCTGACACCAGTGGCTCGAGTCATTAATAAGGTTGAGGACATCAGTCAAGAGGATGTCGACTTAGGGCCACTATAGGTGGTGGAGGTGACTCGACAGGTTGATATCGAGAAATTGAAGGGGACCCCCTTTCTGGACATGTTTATAGGGAAAACAGCCAACAAGCGGACAAAGCCTCGAAGGAGCGGCTGCAGTTGGCCCTGGGGCACTAGAAGGTAAACGAACAGAGGTAGGGTAGTACACTTGATTACTACCAGCAGTCGTTTATAGAATGAGGGCATTCTACACTTTTTTGCAGGGACACATACACTTATGTTATGTTATTTATTATTTTATCATTACTTTATTATCTTTTTTAGATGTGGATTGTTCACTAAACAGGGCTGATTTTTACTGATACAGGAAGCAAATTGAATTTTTATATTACCATGTATTTTGATGTAACAAGGTAGCTATTTAAATTCTTTTTTCCTTTGGTTCTTGTTTGTGTAGACCTTCAGAGTCTCACCCTTTTGAACTCTTCAACTAGTTTTTGAAATACACATCTATGTGTATCTACATAATGTAATTTTGTTCTCGTTGGATGAAATAAAATTAGGTTTTTTCCCCAGGAAAAAAAAATAACATTCCTTATGATTGAAAAAATTCTTAAAGTGCATTTTCATGAATATTCAACAGATATCATATATTATTCCACCTAAATAATTGAAAACGTTCCTAACTAGTTCATTCCAAAGGTGCATTTTATTGAACATTCCTTATAATTGAAAACATTCCTAAAGTGCATGTTACTGAATATTCTACAGATATTATATACTATTCCACCAAAATGATTGAAAACATTCATAACTAACATTCCTAAAGTGCATTTTTTTGAATATTCGTAATGATTGAAAAATTCCTAAAGTGCATTTCATTGAACATTCATAATGATTGAAAACATTCCTAAAGTGCATTTTATTAAAAATTCTACAGATATCATATATTATTCCACCTAGAAATGATTGAAAACATTCCTAACTAACATTCCTAAAGAGAATTTTATTGAACATTCCTAATGATTGAAGATCGTTTAAACACAAGTACATAATATTGTATATAAACATCAACTAACATATTGAACATTCCTAAAGTGGTTCTTTAGGAAAATCATTTAAACACAAGTGCATCATATTGTACATTAACATCAAATACATTAATCTATGTATCACATAACCAAATTAAATCATTTTAAAAAAATTGACCAAATTAAATCATTCAAACATTTAATTAAATTATATTTGAACTTCATCCAAAAACTATAGATATATTAACAGTCCAAAATTATATATATGTTTAAAATATATAAGTTAAAATGATAGGTTTAAAGTTTTAACATGAAATATGTCAAATTAACAAGTTCACAAGTATAAAAACATATATAACTATGTAATATCCATTATATGGATATCACTCTCCACATTGTCCTGGCGATTGACATATAACACATGCAACATATAATTAAGTATCAATATATAAATTTTATATTGTAAATAAACTTTAATAAAAATACAACTGGAATTTAAAATAATAAAAATGAATAAATATACCTCAGTGAGACCAACACCCAAAGAGGTCACAAATCCACAGCCATGGAAGGTTGTACAATACCTTTACCCACCTACAATTTTAATTTCATTATTTAAACTTTTCATGTACATAGGTATAAAATAAATTAAAATTTAAGATGTCTTGATCATTAAACTTAAACATTTGAAACATGTAATTTAAATGTAACTTAAATTAAATTTAAACAAAATGTCAATTGTTTTTAATCATTACTAAAACATTTTAAATGTGCAACTTACCTCCAAATTTTGGGAGACACTGAGAATGTCTCCCAATATTGATGATGAGAGGGGCCCAATACCAATGGTCCTAGGAGAAGGGATCAAAACCTATGAACACAACCAAAATTTTAATCTTGGAAAAAGGTGTCATGAAAATAATGAGAACATATAATTTTATAGATATTTATGCAAATGTACCTCTTTCAATGGCCCTAGGTTAACACTACAGTCGAACTTAAAATCACGTTCATCTAGAATTTGGGTGAACTGCAATTCAAATGAGTTCATTATATATTTAGATAAACTAACAAACCATGATTCAACAATTATGAGGAAAAAATAAAGTTTCTCACATACCTCACCCCTCCCTCCTTCCTCGCGATGGAGTAAATAAAAAAACCCATCTCGACAATGTTTTACATATGTCTTGGAATCTTCAAGGCTCATTGAATATACCTCATTGTCTATTTTATAAGAAAAATGTGCACGAGAACAAGTGCATGCTCTATGTCAATTCAGTCCCACATTAACCCCCACTAGAGCAGATGGTAAGTTGTCTCCTATGATAGTTTTGGCCTCTATACCAATCTGAGAGGTCACCTCCATCTATGATCATATTGTAACAAGTATCTGTGGAAGAGGCACCAAACGAGGTGTAGCCTTAGGCAACAATGGATCACGAAAGGCTCCTTCTCATTCACACGTCCTACCTTTTCCAACCCCCTAAAATTTTGACACAGTTGTGTAATCTGGCTCATGTTTAAAAAAAACTCTGCATAAAAAATTATTGCAAAATAATGTGGCACTTCATCATTCGATAGAAATATACCATAGAAAGCCAAGAACCTATCATATAAATGGTGTGCAATATTAGGGTGCTTGAAATATTTCACCTTTAACATCTTCCACTTTGGTCCTTCTTTAAAATTAAACATTGAAATGAAATCTGCTTTTGATACCCTCTTCTCTACATCAACCCACTTGTAAGGACCCATCACGTAAGCCTTCCACATTTGCATCAATTGAATAAAATAATCCGTTGTTGTCCCAACAGTTCTATAGGAACCAATAAAATTTCCTAAAGATTCCAAAAGTATTTGCAAACTTTTTCGGCTCTCAGTTGGGAGTTCCAAGATAGCAAGATCATCCCTCAATTTTTTATGGTGGGATGTGCATTGTTCAAGGGTGTCAGAAACAATATCGATTTCCCAAGGAAGAGCATCAGGTATTTCTGAAGGATAAATGGTTATGGGCTGACAACCATGTGCTTGTTCAAAAGTAACCCTTCGTCGAACTTGACCCTTTCTTTGAGCATTTGCATGACCTTTATCTTACTCGCTTGCAACATCCTCAACACCTCCACCCCTTGCATGATCACCCTCAGTTTCTCCAAATGCATCACCCTCATTTTCTCTGAATGCATCGTCACCCTCATCCTCTCTGAATGCATCACTGTAACCCTCAGCAGAACCACGATCCTCTTGGTCGTTCTCTAAACTAACGACCAAAAGAAGGAAAACGGTCATGAGATGATGAATCAAACAATCGACCAGACACATATGCTTTCCCACTCTCACAAGACAATCTATTAGGTCGTCTCTCTACAAATAAAAATGCTAACAAAACTTAGTAAAATCAATGAACAAGACTTAAAACAAATATAAATATGCATGCATACTCATAAATTTTGCATGTGCATAAATTTCAAATACATACCAACTGTGTCTCGATATAATACGCTAGAATCTCTAGATGATTCAGACCATCTTTGAGAGTGAACATTTGAAGGTCTTTCAGTAGATGTAGGTGTGGTAATAGGCATCCTTGTCTCATATGTATGTGTAGATATTCGACTCGAAGAATGAGTGACCACCTTGTATCGATCCATCTCTACTATATATCTCCTATAAACATAAAAAAAGAATCAATGAACTAATGTAGTTTAGCCCATAGAAAGTTTTTGAGGACGGGAAAAAAACAATTGAATATATTTATTGTGTGCGCCCCTTTCTGATGTGAATTTGTGCTATTCCCACAAGTATCCCCATTTATTTATCCCGAACAAGCCATTCCTTATCCCAAACAAGTATCACTCTTATTAAGCTCATTTTTATAGTGATCATGTTTGACATAGTCATGGTTAATAAAATCGATTATGACCATGAGAGATTAAGGAAATTAAAACTATTTGGGGATTCATTAAATACTAAATCATTATTATATGCAACCTTATGAAGGACAAAAATCCTCTTTTAATTAGGATTGGAGGATCAAAATGCATCCATCACATGGGCCTGACATATTTGGATTGAGTTTCAAGGTTATACTGTCAACGTTTCTAGTAAGTGTCCATATTTTGTTAACTTTTCTAGTAAGTGTCCATATTTTATTGATATTGTGAATTCCGACAAGTTTCTTTAAAATCGCCATAAAAGAAATAAACATATATTTTCCCAACCAAATATATTATAATGTGTTCCATGATATTTTCATTTTACTGAATTTTGTTGAATAGGTTTTAGTATTACGTAACACCAATGCAACAACAAACCATGTAGGAAACTACATACCAAGATATGGCTAAAAATCAACTGGTAATGCAATGTGAATGTTCTAGCCTTGAATTAAATATAGAAAGTTCAAGTAGCTTAAATTAAAAAATTTCCTTTAAGGTGTAATGTATTTTCTTTGAAATTTATATTTTTCATATATGTTTCCATGTATTTTATTTATTTTTTATCATGTTTTGAACATGAGGAATAAGTACATTGTTTATGTGGATCTTTTTTATTTTATGGAATGATGTTGTGGTGAAGCAGGGTCCTTGGTATCATTGGTATCCTAGGGATGCAAGATACACACCTAATGGTAGACCTTGCCAAATGAACATCATGACACATAATTCAGTCCCCAAGGCTGGTTTTGTATCCCAAACAAGAGTGAATGCAGCAATCAAACTAAATTTGTTGATCAAACTTTGGGCACCATAATAGGTGTAAGACCTTAAACAAGCCTACAATATAGGTGTAAAACATGCAAAGAAAATATGAGAAGAGACACATCATATGAACAGGTGGCCAAAAACATAAAAGAGTCACCTGCATGCATGCCTAGAAGTTGACCCAAACAGTCTCTCAATAGAGGAAAATTCAACTCAAAATGGGCCTTTCAACCCTAATTCAAATTCCATGTCATCATGTGTTAGCCAATGAAATTGATTTAAATTTGAAATACCGTATAGGCCTTAAACAAATTTTTAATATAAATTTGGGGATAGGTATCATAAAAAAACTACTTTTTTGGTTCGTGTTTTCGACATTTCTCCCTATGTTTTTACTCAAATTTTGATTGGAAGAGCTTGTTGGATGCAGAATTAAATTCATCATCCAACGAGCTCTCCCAATCGAAATTTGAGTAAAAACACAAGGAGATATGTCAAAAATACTAACAAAAAAAATAGTTTTTTTTCTTTTCTTCCTCCAAAATTAATAAATACTATTTTATTATTTTAACTATTATTTTATTATTTTCCTTAGGAGTCCCATTTTGACTTGAAATTTCCTCTAATGATTACATTAGGAACGAAATATACATAATCCCATAGCCCTATAAGATGTTCATTAGGATGGAATAGGCATATGACAAATATGATGTTTATTAGGATGGAATAGGATTGTGAAAAGAGGAACTCAATTATGTCATATCTGGGTTTTCAATTATGTATTTATCTATCATCTAGAAAAAGCATAGGAAATATTAATTCGGATAGGCTAAGATGGACATATTTTATATCACTGTTTAAGCATGGGTCCCTAAAATATTTATAGCAATTAACTATAAAATAAATTGTTGAACATCGTCATCTCTCAGAGTCTCCCAATTATCATATCAACTCTAATATATATATAGGAGAAACATGAGAGGAAACCATCTGAGTCCCAAATAAATTAAAAGGTAAACATATTAATGCATTTGTTTTAAAGTAAGGAAGGTAAAGAGGAAGGAAAGAAATGGATGGGAAGTGGGTGGTCAGAATGGACCATCGACAACACTAATCACCTTCTGTTATGTTTTAGGATTCTGTAAGTGTCTAATTGGAATGGTTTTGAACACTTCTTGCATCCTCTAATCCCGTATCATGATTGGGAAGCTCCACAATTTATTTATAGGGATGATAGCGAGATAATTTTAATCCAAATTATATCCAATGCCTATAGCGGGAAGAAAGGAATAAATGGATTTCGATGCAATAAAAACTGATTCAAAATAGGTGCTTTTTAATCTTTAGTTCTTGTACTACAATTTTAGTCGACAAGTATAGTTGGTATCCTCCAGACAGAACACGAGGTTGTTTATGACCTTCAACGGATGAATAATTATCTCTATGATTCCCTGTTATGTGCTTACATAGATGGAAAGTTATTAGCATTGTTTTTTATTTTGCTTAATCCAAACATAGCAAAATTTCTCTTCTTTCTTCTGTTATTTACAATAACAATAAATTTTAAATCAATGGAAGTTGGTCTTTGTTGTGTATAAGTCAACACCATAGACGAGTGATTAATTGGAAAACGTCGCCATTTGATCTCTCATTTTTCATGTTTGCAATCCCTTTAAGTTAGACATGTTGTAGTGTGTAATATTCTAAGCATTGTATGGATATCGTCATTGCATGTGTGCTATATGTACATTTTCCTTCTTTTTAATATTGCATTTTCAATTATATACTTTTTTCTTGGGAGAACTAATGGACTTGCTTAAGTTGGAGAAAACATGAAACTAAGCACACCCTCTATGACTATAAGTTAGGTTTTACTTCTAGTGATTTGACACCAATATTCTTCCTTCTCTGATTTGATTTGTGGAGTCAAATTTGTGTCATATCTCTCAAAACAAATGGACCGGTGTTCTTTCTAAAACTATCTTTGTTCTCCTATTTACATATCATGGTTCATATGTTTTTGTTTGTTTTTGAGCTATTAAATTGCAGGGTTATAGTATAATTGTATACTTTGTTCTCTTATTTGCATACCATGGTTCATTTATTCTTTTTAATTTTGAGCTATTCAGAGGTTGAGTTCAAGTATAGCTCTACATTTTATCTACACTTTATGGTGTGTGTATATGAACAGTCCATGCTTGATATTTCCTGCTATAAAATAAAGAGGTGAATGGTAAAAGCCCATAATTTACATGTGTGGGTCTTAAGAAAGGGTATACTTGTATGTAAGTCCAACCTTACACGAAGCTTCACTATCTAGATCAACTTCTTATTTGAACATCATGTTTCAGTTAGAACTTGGAACTCATTTTTTTATTTAGTGTATTGGATAATTTTGTTCTATTTTCCTTAATGAGAAAAATGGATAAGGGTAGTGCATAAGATTTCTATCCTACCATAGAGTAATCTATTGGTGGAAGTTTTACTTAAGAGTAATTTTATTGTTGTTGTGGAAGTTTTACTTAAGGGTAATTTTGTTGTTGTTGAGAATTGCGAGACAAGAAACTATACTCTCAAAAAGAAACTATAACCTATTAATAATAATAATAATAACTAGATTTTCTCAATCAATTTCATTTCAATTCTTGAAATAGGCTAATGACATGAGTAAGATGCAGAGATACTTGTAACATTAGATCTAAAAGATGTAGACTCCAGATGCTTGAATCCATACCTTAACTAGAACATCACTCTTTTAATCAGGCAATGGGATTTAAGAAACTCCACTTTGATCTTGTTCATGAATTTAGTTTCTATATTCGATTTATGTTTGTTATTGAAGCATTTAATTTAAATACTAAGTAGGTTATGTTCATCTTAGTGCTTAATGTTATTTTACAATGCTAACAAATATTTCTTGTGCAAAAGATTGTACAAAAGAGGGAGATTCATAAGGAGGGAGGGATGCCAATACATGTGTTTAATGCAAAGGAAAAGCCAAATTGGTCAGTTTATGCTATGTTGAAGCATGATAAGATAAACAAGGTGATAAATGTTACTTCCATCCTAGAAACAACTACAAAATGAATGTGATCCTTATCCTAGCATGAGTGAAAAGTGATCAAAGTAAATGGTGGTTTATTATTAAGCCTCTTTCGAACAAGAAGAAGAAAGTGTAGACCTTTACAATGCCCCGAAAAAATCCAATGATAAACATACGATGATTCTAATATCCAAGATGATGGAGGATAATAAAAAAGTTTGGATTAACCACTTACAGAGGCCAAGACGCTCCACCATCACGAAGCCTCCAGCACCAGAGAGCACGCACGACAGGACGGACTCCTCACTCACATTTGCAGAAAACCTTCTCACTCAAAAGACGAACATCACTCTCACAAACCTCCTCACTCAGCAGATAGACATCACTCTCGCAAACCTCCTCACAATGTGCAGTCCAGATGCAGAGAAAAATCATAGAACGAAAATGATAGACAAATCCTCACAGCACGGAGTTCAGACGCAGAGAAAAATTATAGAGTGAGAACAAAAAATCCTCACAGCACGGAGTTCAGACGCAGAGAAAAATTACAGAGTGAGAACAAAAAATCCTCACATCGTAGAGTCCAGATGCAGAGAAACATCATAGAGTAAAAATGACAACTCCTCACAGTGTGGAGTCCAGACACAGAGAAAAATCGCAGAGCATAAATGACAACTCCTCACAGCGCAGAGTCCATACACAGAGAAAAATCCCAGAGTGGAAATGACAAAATGGTAAACATATGTGTTTGGTTAATACATATATAACATTTTATCAGGTGAACAATTGTTCGATCGAACAAAATTTCAACCGAACAAATGTTCGGCTAAAAAACTATCACGGGACATTATTTTTCCGGCTATCCTTACAAATCCCACATAACGAGGTTTTCTGTTATCTTTAACATTCGATCGAACTATTATTTAGGCCGAAATTTAGTTACATTGTTTCGGCCGAAAACATAAACTATTTCGATCGAAAAACAAAAATAGTTTGGGTGAAAGTGTCTGGAATATGGATTCTGAAAGTCGATTCTCACGGAATAGACACCTAGATTCATGATTTTACCCACAACTGCACATAAGTTGACGAACATGAATATCAAAATGTATCACAACCATTAAGGAAGACCTTAATGAAATAACCCTAGAGGAAGGTTGCAAGGTGGCATAACCCTTAATGAACATCATGATGCAATACAACCATTAAGAAACATAACAATTCGACATAACTCAATGAATATTAATGTCGAAATGTGACGTAGCCATTAGGTAATATTGTAATACAATAAAACACTTGAGGAATGCCACAATGTGACAAAACCCTTGAGGAATGCCACAATGTGACATAACCATTAGGGAATGTTGCAATCCAATAAAACCCTTGAGGAATGTTGGAATGTGATAAAAAACTTAATGGGCATCACAATGCAACACAACCATTGGGGAACTTTTAAATTCGACATAAGTCAACCAAGATGAACATTGTAATGTAACATAACCAAATTTGGGCATAGTCAACCATAACCAACTAAATCCAATTATACTCAACCATGATTAACCATAGTCAAACATTATTGATATTTATCAACCACAATCTAGTATAGTGAACCATGACCAAAGTTAACCATAGTAAATCAACATGGTCAACCATAGTCAACCTTGGTCTAGCATAGTTAAGCATGGCCAACAATGACAAATAATGGTCATCCATGGAAACAATGGTCAACCATAATCAAACATGGACAAGTATGGTCCAACATTACTAAACCAGAATCAACCAATGTAAAAAATAGTCAAACATTGTCATGCATGGTCGATTAAAAAATGGTTAAATGTAGTGAAATAAGGTCAAGAAACTCAACTACAGTTAACCATGGTCAGTATATTCAATCATATCAACCATCGGCATTCACACTTGATCATGGTCAAACAAGGCCAACCATATATAAACATGGATTATAACCATGGTCCAACATCATGGCTAAACCTTTGTTAACAAATGTCAACCATAGTAAACATGATTGATCACAATCAAACATGGTCACACATAGTTAATCATAATAAACCATAGTCAAACATGGTCAACTTGTCAACTTGAATCAACCATGATCAAACATAATCCACCATAGTAAAAAATGGTGAACCATAGTGAAACATGGTAGATCATTCACAACCATAGTAAACCATGGTCAAACATATTTAATCATATCAATCATAGCTGACAATACTCAATCATGATTAAATAAGGTCAACCAAATTCAAACATGGTCAATTTTTAATCAATTGAATGTTAAGTATAGTCAACAACCATCAACCATGGTTAGCCATAGCCAAACATAGTCAAACATGGTTATCTAGAGTCAACCATAGTTAACCAAATCAAGCATAGTCAAACATTTTAAGTAAATTCAAGTCCAAAATTGAACATGGTCAACCATGGTCATTGAGGGTTAAGCTATAGTCAACCATGGTTAGTCAAATTCAATCATTGGTGTTGATGGTTAGTCGAAGTCAATCATAGCCAAACATAATCAACCATGGTTAACCATGTCCAACCAAAGTAAACCATGGTAAAACATCATTATCTATAATCAACCATATTCAAACATGGTTAACTATGGTCAAACATATTCCTCTATGGTCAACCTTATTCCATCATTGTCAACCATTATTGCCTATGGTCAAACGTGATAGACCTTAGTTAAACATGGTCAAGCATTTTGAACCATAGTCAACCATGGTTAACCATATTCAGTGATATCAACCATGGTTAGTTGAAGGTCAGCTATGGTTAATGATAGTCAATCATAGTCAACCAACTAAAAAATAGTCAAACATATTCAACAAAGTTGACCAAAATCAAACATTATCAAGCATAGTCAAATATGTTCAACAATGTTAACCATGATCAAACATACATAAACCTAGTATAATATCATAGATATTTTAATTTAAAATTATGGATATTAGCATACTTTAATTTACAATTCCATTAATACTCCCATGCATGCTAACTGTTACAAAGAAAAATTCCTATGGATTAGGGTGGACCACAACAAACAGTATGATACTAGAAATCAATTCACTTCAAATATGATAAAGAAATAAACCAATCTAACACTAAGGGGTGAGAAGCGTACCTTATTCCAAGAATTTTTAGTAGATCCTCATTAAGATTTCAACCACACTTGCACCAACATTTCATTCTCAACAGCAATGAAACATACAAGCATGATAGATAGTAAGTATTAGAACCTACTATAACATATATAAATCCAATTTGTATAATCAAAGCAACTACATCCATGGATAAGAATATTCATAGTCACACAAACATAATGGACGAGAAATGGATATTTCTATTAAATATAAACAAATATATAAGTGACAAAATTTGTTGACACCTCGTCAAAATCGAGAAATTGCGTCCTCCACCTAGGCGTCCACCACTTCAATCCTCCATATCAATGGAAATCTCACAAGACAATGGCAAGCTTGGGAAAAGCATCAATGGTTGCTCAAAGGAAAAACAAATGCAAACTCAAGTATGCAAGAATGGGGCACAAATCCACTATAGTTTCTTTTCTTGCACAAGTTCTCCTCTTCTAATGCATTCAAGTAGCTCAATATATATCCCTTCAATAGGAAGTGAAGGGTTGGGTTGGAGAATTTCCAAGCATATAGAAGGCCAATAGTCAATTTATTCATTACTTGATGAGGAAAACTCCAAATATTTTATTTTGAGCACATTTCCCGTTGTATGCAGGTCATAGTAGAGAAAGCTGCATGTACACATGGACTGTAAGCTGGTGACCCGCATATACCAATAAATAGGATTTTTTTAAGGGATTTTTTGGAGCATCAAAGTTTACATTGGGCAAAGGGGTTCCAAAGAGTCTGCATAGGGATAGGGAAGGCCATAAAAACATGATCTACCAAGTGAGGTAAAATCAGCTATAACACCAACTATCAACTAGCACAACCCCATTATAAAGGCGGTGATATACATTGATCAATGCCACTAATGAAAAAGATGTGCAATGGCATCTATCAACGTATATCAACCAAGTTTAATAATGTGATTGTGCTAGTTACTAAAATACATATGATTATATATGATATAGATAGAAAGGGTTTCAATGTTCAATCATAATATTAATTTTCAAGATATCTAAACTAAAATATAATGAAACTAAAATATAAAACTAGACATCTCATAAATATAAAATTATGTGTTTTCTTCAACATTTTTTCTTTTGGAAAAAAAAATATGTGTTTTCTAAAGTTTAGAAAATTAAAATTATAGGTACCCATTCAAAAATCTAAAGTAACCATCATTTTCATTGTAATTAACTTGAAATATATCTCAAATTTGATGCATAACCTATGATATAACAACATGATAATAAATTTTAACATGTAAGTATGGGTTCATGGTATCATTGTATGCATCATTTTATTGTCAATGAAGCAATGTGTTTGACTTCTATGTTCGTTTAAATAATTACTTAGAACAATAACTGCAAATTTGTCTGAAATGATTCATCTATTTTTTTATACCCATTTTTACATTTACATTGCCATCAAATATCATTGCACTGCATTTGTATCTTTGGTCCTTGGTCCTTTTTTTCACACTGAAAAAAAACAAAACAACAACTTGTTATTCCACGGAATCAAAGTTGTTAGAAAACATTACATCTATCTCAAGGAGAAGGATAGGTATCTTCTCAATATAACCTTACTTCACATAAACTTCATCCAAATTTGACATAAAATCAAGTACCAACAAAAACATAACCAACACTCAATTATTCAATAACCAACCCAAAACTAGCAACCCCTACACAAAACTAGTCTTATTGTCCTTATTAAAAACTAAATAGTTAATCACCCCTACATCAAAAGAAACAAAGATGTCTAAACTTTGTAATAAAATCATCATTGATTTTCTCAAAACAGATTCTTCCATCCTTTCACCAATGTCATTCTTAAAAATACTATCAACTACTTCATCGTGTTCCCATATATATGTTCCTTGATCTTTGTCGTGCATTTACATCAAGTGGAAGTGACGTGTCAAAATTGCTAGAATATATGATATGAGTAAATTACGATTGGATTAAAAAATATGGATACGAAGTTACAGATCATACACATTAATAGTTGAAAAAATAACAAATGATGCTCTCTATGGTAACCCATCAAAATAACTTGCATGGTTCTCAAACCATCCGACTTTATATACAATATATATTTTAAAGTATTTTAATCTCTATGGTAACCCATCAAAATAACTTGCATGGTTCTCAAACCATCCGACTTTATATACAATATATATTTTAAAGTATTTTAATTATAATAATAATATTTTAAAAAATAATTTGAGAAATTTGAGAATACAATATGTTGTGTTATGATATATTGAAAACTTTTAAGAAGGATATAGTTACTTATAATTTAAAAACAATCATATATCCATCTTAAATTCAGATTTATCAAGCATTAAGATGGATTCAATTTCTTGAAGTGTAATTTATTATACAGGTATATTGTAATCGATTGCAAGTCAAAAGTTATAAAGAATTAAAATCTGTTTTGCAAAGTATGACTTAGGGATTTGTAAAAAAAAAATTAATTTTGTTAAAAAAACTATTTTGTAAACAATTGATTGGTGGATAGAAGATGATGTAAACTTTGGAATTTGGTATCTAGATTTGAGTTGACATGTGGCAACATGATGTCATAATAATAAAATTAAAAAAATAAAAATTATATCCGAAACTTCTTGGAAAACCGGCAGGGTCGACGATCGGCAACCGGTCTAGCAGAACGCTGGGAAGCTTGACCGGTCTAGCAGAACGCTGGGAAGCTTGGCGAAACCAGGATCGTCTCTCGCATAATTATTCAATTTAAAGTTAAATTTCATGTCCCGGATGATTCTAGCGGCCACCACGCCAGTGATGCTCAGCTGGATCGAAACCAGAATGCTTGCAAATAGAAAGAAAGAAAACGTTCTAGTCCTTCGAATTAGCATCTTTTCCATTAAAACGCGGTTCAGAGGCTTCGATCGGCAAGCCCTAGATATGTGTCTAGACTCTATATAACCTGGAGGCACCAATGCTCCGTGCGGCTAGACATAGCCAGTCTTGAGGGCAAAGAAACGGTCAGCATTCGGGATTCAAGATATTAAGGACTACATTAATAAATATCAATTTGACAGAACACCAAAGAAGACAAATATCCAACTCGTAAACTGCGGCTGAATCCGCTTGCCTGGCCTCGATATGAATGGCAGAGGACAATTGTGCACAAGAACAAGACGTAGGAACGCTAGGACAAATGCAGATTGCACATCAAGTTACTGTAACCACAAAGTCCACACTACTTGGGAAGTAGTGGTTGTTAGGTCCGCATTGCGACGAAACTAAATTTTATCACAGTTTTGCGTACAATGCAAAGGAAAGGAACGAAAAGCCAAGCATCACCGTCGACCGATGAGCAGAGCAGAATTAGCGCGACAAAAAAATTTCTGCAAGCCAAGCAAATTAAGTGTACTTATCAATCTTTCGTTCGATCTTTCCTACTACATGAAATCAAAACAACCTAATAACTTAGAGACTAACTTAAAGCCATGATTCCTAAGAAATCGGTAAAGCTGTGAGAAGGATGTGTCAACAATCACATAGAACTTTATGCAGCATTTCTAACAATATACACAGAATTCCTACAATATACAACAACATTATCCATCTTTCTACATGAAATTAAAACCACCAGGTGAAACCTCTGCACACTGAGGTGTATCATACATGGTTAGCACGTGATCATCATCTTCCTCGACGAAACCATTGTTAAGGATCTTGACTGCTTCTCTATAGACCTGTGTGTTTTCATGAATTTGTAATGCCTCAATATTATCAAAGCCACCGACGTCCTCAATTATGCTCACATATACATTAACTTTAGAGATGCCTTCATTCTTTTTAGTCTCATCAGCTCTCAGTATTTTTTCTAGACCGTGAAGGCAGACTGTTATAGTCCTTGAATCCTGGCAGGTTAGAAGATCACAAAGTGGCTTGATGCAACCCTGAATCGCAAAGTATCTGTAATAGAAAAGGGCTCATGTTATCGACCTTAAGACGATGGATGCAGAAAATTACACACGCGAAGAAATTAGAAAAGTTTCGTACTTTATCTGTTCCTCGCTTGCAGAAGCAATTGCATTTAAAACCACCCACGCTATGTCTCTCTTTATATTAAATTCAGCATTTGCTAGCAGAGATAAAAGTGGGGGAAATATATTTGCATTGATCACAGCCTGCAATGAAAATGAGTGCAGTCCATTAAAACAAAAGCGTGAGTTATGTTACACTGGAAATATGACAGTGTTAGCGAGTAACACTATAAATCCAAAACGATTCCCACTTGAAGTTGCTCTGTTGTTCCTGCAGTAACATTGGAGATTATCCAGCATGTATGTCCTATTACGGTTTTCTTTGTCCTCTTATTTGTGAGAAGATCCAAAAGGCGAGGGAGAACCTTATTGTATTTAAAATAAGAAAACAATTGGAAACACTGCAATCCATCGATTTAGCTAGTTCTCTCTACAACCAACAATAAGCAGTTTATTGTCACATCGGCAAGAATTACGGTCGTTGATAGGATTGCAACACATGGCCAGCCAAGCACCGAATTGAAGAAATTGATGCTACTCAACACATGCAAAGGAAAATGGATGAAAACAAAGAAGGACCATCAACTTGTGCAACAGTTGTAAGTTGAAATATTAATCGAACCCTAAGCCTGAACAGATTTTATGAGAGACACATTAGAGGAAACCTAAACTTCCAATTTGAACAGCCACAGACTAAAACAATGTCGAACATATATAATTCACTCATTAGAATTAGCCAGGCATGAGAGACCTTCCACTTATAAACCAGCGGAAATTCAAGTGGACAAACTAAATACTAAACTGCAAAAGAAAGATACAAGAAGATTCAAAACCTGGATTCATAGAATTGTCGCCTCGTCCAAGACCCTGCGACAC
The DNA here is from genome assembly GCA_001517045.1 of Pseudotsuga menziesii. Lineage (NCBI taxonomy): Eukaryota > Viridiplantae > Streptophyta > Pinopsida > Pinales > Pinaceae > Pseudotsuga > Pseudotsuga menziesii. Next base: position 79,407 of record LPNX010688370.1, read on the forward strand.
GAATGCACTGCCTTTCGATGATGGATCGAGCAACTCATCGTGAGGAAATCGGCACGGAATGAGAGTTCTGAAAACTCGCTTTTCTTTATGGTTTCAAAACATTTTATATTTGGATTTATTTGGGAGGACGACAGCTGTCACTCTCGGACGTTTAGGTGTTGCAATAGATTTATTTCCAGATATATTTCCGCGGATTTCGTTTTGCCAAACATTTAGTTAAAATGGTCATAAACTTCTTTGAAGTAAAATTATCACTTTACTCAACTCTTGAAGGGAAATGATAACTTTACTAAACTCTCTCGTGATAACTGGTACCACATTATAAAGCCCACGTTAATCCTTTCAAGGGTTGGTCCTTCATTGATCAACCCAACTCGTAAAGAACCTTTTGAAAGGGTAGGTCGTAGTTTAACTTGCAAATAAGGTCCTAATCAACACCTTTAAGGTCTTCTCTAAATTATAATCCCCTTAAATGTTTTTGTTTGGTCTGAGTGGTAATAACTAAAGGTTCGAGAGATTGAAGGGCCTTTTCAGTCTTAGTCAATTACATCTACAAATTAGAGATCAGCATAGTTCCACTAAATGTGTGTGGAGTTATTTCACTTATCCATGCATGTGTTAATGAGATGAGAAAAGGCCCCAAGGTTAGCTCAAGTGGAATTTCAACTTTCCATGTTGAAGTCATATTATTCAAAGAGATCACAGAGTGAGAATCTTTATAGTGTTCTCTTGAGTTGTTTTGAGAACCTCATCATATACATCCAAGTTGCATCCAAGCCATCCAATTGAACATGGAACCGACCTACAAGATAGAGTTGTTATGCCAAACAAGGATCTATGTAGGGCTTCATTCTTTGAAAAGGAAAAAATTAAGGGGTAAATTAAAGAGTTGTTGGATAGATGGCACATACACCCCACCTCATCATGACCTTATGGCCCTGGCATTGTATTGGTCCCAAAGAATGATGGCATGTGGAGGATGTGTAGATTATTAACTTGAATAGTATCACCATTAAAAACCAATACATTGCCAAATGTCAATTCCCCATTACATTTAATCTCTAGAGGTAAAATTCTTCAATAAGATTGATCTCAATTTTGGTTAAACTCACTAGATGCCTAAAGCCAGAGATTAAGTGTAATTTAACCTTCGAGGTGTCACAAGGACCATTTGAATGGTTGGCAATGCCATTTAGCCATACTAATGTCCCTACAACATTCACAAGGATTAGAAATGCACTGCTAAGATTGTTGTGTTTCAATCATGATCTTGTATTTACAAGGATGAGAAATGAAGTGATAAGATTGTTGTATTTCATTCATTATCTTGTATTTACGCAACATACATGTTTTACCTTATTGTCAATACCAACCTGCACACAATAAACAATAAAGTAAATCCACTGTGTTTGAATTTGGACTCTTTGTATTATGTCAAACAGTTTATCACAGCCGAAAATGCATTCAACAGATGCAAAATAACACATGTATTGTATAATTATTTGGAAGAAGTGTGAAAAATGTTTGAAGTAACACCTGAGTTTGCACATGATCGCCAGTGACAAGATTGCCCATTTCCTTTAAAGCAGGAGTAACAACAAATGGTGAAGAATGCCTGTGAACAGTTCATTTCGATTAATACACTGAGGACCTTATGTATAAAATTATAGTGACTCTGGAATTTAAAAATTAACATAAACTGAACTTAACACCAAATTTAAATTAACCATGAAACTATATGTATTAAGTTACTTATAAATACTAAGTGCTTATATTTATTGAGTTATATATAAATACCAAGAGTGCTTATATTTATGTGTGTATCATGATACTCACGACAGAAGCTCCACCAACTTTGGGCAAATGCCAGCGTCAATTATTCCTTGAATATTCTCATTGGGGCCATCAGAAATATATGATAGAGCTCAGCATGCAGATGCCAATACTTCCTCTTCTTCTATATGGAGAAGCCACTCCAGGGTAGGCAATGCATATTTCACCTGAAATCGATAAGCAAAAGGTAGAAACTCTTGATGCTATTAAATTCTAACTCTGATGATAGATTTCCATGTTCAACTTTGTAAGACATGGAGTACTACAACATGCACAGATTTCCCACCCAGCGAAACACACTTGAAAATTTACCATATAATTAAAAGTTATTAAACGCCCAATCATTGTAAAAAATAGTCAAATCTACCAATCACAAAGAGCTAGAGCTAGATAATAAAATGGATTCTGCTTACCTGATGAAATTGAGGTTGGGGTTTCCCACTAGAAAAGTTTGAGAGAGTCCATGTAGCTGTTATGATCATTGAAATTGTTACATTCTTCTGAAACTGGGAAAGCACATGCCATAATGCTCCATGAGCGAGTACCATATCCCTATATTCTGCAGAGTCTCTAGCAATATTTCCCAAAGCCCAAACAGCCTTATAGCAATAGCAGTTGAACTCAAAGTGAGAAGTAGTTTTATTGTTGAAATTCAAATGCATAGAAGATAGTAAGATAATTGACAAAATTATGTACATGTTCTCGAAGATCATCATCCACAAACGTAAGAAGCTCCACAAATAATGGCAGTGCTCCGCAGTAAATTACAAGCTTTGTATGTTCAGTGTTTCCCGATACTATAATTGTCAAAGCCCAAGCTGCCTCGAACTGTATTATCATTTATGATAACAAGCTATCAACTATCACAACAATAATTCTAAAATAACTAGAGCTATAATCAACTCTCTGAACCCAAACGAGATCGAACCTCTCCACTGAATTATTTATTTTATCATATTTATAAATCAATATAGAAATCGCATTTTACCTGAAGCTAAGGCATATCCGCCCTCCTGAGAATATCGACAAGAAGGGGAACTACACCGGATTCGACGACAGCATCGATTGGAGGATTACTTTCTGCATAAAGAAGACATTAGTAAGGATTGACATAAAATTATGATCTGTTTTCCATTTCTAATACACAACATTATCGTAGGTGAATAGTAGCATGGAAAAGAATCTGACCAGTGCTTAACAATTCTCGTAGATGAATAAAAGTGGCCTCCTTTGCTCGAATGTCATTAGAAGCAAGCGCGACAACAACTACTGGCAAAGACTGCAACTGCACCGAAAATAACAGA